>JARWCS010152456.1:0-23065 GCA_034783895.1 Geukensia demissa | reverse complement strand
TGTTTCTGATTGGCTGAAACTGCTTGGTAAAATTGATTAATATTTAATGAAGAGCATCCATGGAAGTTTCCTCATTTTATCCCAATGGGAGAAAAACAAGGCTGTCAGACAAATCTTGTTTCTGATTGGCTGATTCATTAAATATCTTCTCCTCTGAAACTTGTTTGCCAGAAGGCAGGTGAGCGATACAGGCTCAGCCTCCTGAGCCTCTTGTTTTATGACCGCAAAAATTTTGTGGTTGTAATATGTTACGGGCATGTCATCATTGTCAGCAGTACTCATTTGGATATAAAAGGATTGTATTTTCTGTAATGGCTGAATTTTTTAATCTGGGTCATTGATTGCGGAACAAAAATATCAGGACATCAGAAACACAGGAATTTTAGACCTTAATGAAAAAGTTCAAAATTTGAATTGACAACTTTTTGAACCTGAAATACATGTATGAATAAAAAGAAATGTACAAATTGTTCCTTGGCAATTGTAACTGATTGTGTTCATGATGAAAGTCATGTGATGTACTAGTTTGTTTTTATAAATAAACATTTTTTTCAGTAGTAATATATATAGTACACTTATGTAATTTCTCAACATTCATCTTTTTCCACAGTTTTGAAGTTAAAGAGAAAAATTACCAATTAATAAAAATTTGATAGAAGTATTTAAAACTTCATTTGGTGCATATGCATGCAAACAATAAAAAAATGAAGATGTGATATTTTTTTTATCATAAATACTAAGCAGATATAAAACTGACATATGGTTTATTCTGACTACATATGAAATTACTGCATGCTGATGTGTAAAGGTAGCATGCAGGGTTTGAATATGTGAATTACACACATTATGTTCTATTATTTCATTAATTTACCATTATAAAATGTATGCAGCTTAAGAAAGTTTTCTTTTGAAAGCTTCGGATCAGGGTGTGGCTTATAGTTGCTTGATAATGATTTAAGTTCACTAGTGACAACTTCAAACTCTTTGTTTTCTCGTTATTTCTGTCTGATATTCTTTGACTTTGGTTACTTCATTTAGACTTTGTTTATGTTTTCATTTAATTTGTAATTCAGCATGTGTTAAATAATTAAGACATTTTTTCTTTCATAGATGTGTATGTTCTGTATTTACATTTTCAAATAAAGTATCCATATAGCCAAGAAATCTAATGTTTAAGAAAATATATTTTTGAAAAACACCAAACACAGTCTTAACTACACTACAGTAAAACCTATAACAGGTTGTCTTGGGTCTGAACATCTGATTCAGATAAAAATAAGTGTAAAAATTATGTTGAATTGGAAAGATTTGGTAATATTTTACTGTATTCCATATTTATATACATGGTCTGGTTTAGACAGGCAGAGAGTAACAAATCTTAAATCTGCTGTGGACAGCTTAAACAGACTTATAGTGGCCCAAACATGAGAAAATGTTTATGAAAGAAAAGAGTTCATTTTATATGCAACTGTGGTAATGTGTGACAAAGTCTTTTGGTAATCTGGTTTGACAAAAATGAGGGATTACTTGTGGTAAAATAGACAGAATTAACATAAAAGATATTCTCGAAACAGGGGATTGACAGATAAGATATTCTGTAGATAGATTCCACTGTATTGAAAGGTTAATCTATTGGCTTTTTACAAAAACTTAATTTTTCATTGTGACAAAAATACAACCCTCAAAATTTGCACACACTGAGACAATGTGCCTGATTTGGTACAGGTACACAATTGTTTGGTAAAACTACATTTTCTGGTACCCACACATACTGTTTGCCTGTTAAGTTTTAAAAGAAAAATGTGAAGCTAACATTAAGAAACTTGCACAGTACAATTAGTAAAACAATGACTATAAACTTAGACAAAATTATAAGGATCAGCACAGGATTTGCAAAGTAGTGTAGAAATATCCCTGCCATGACTGGCAAGCTATTTGCAGATAAGGTTGCCATAGCTGTTGGTTATTAACTGCCTTGCAAGAAAACAGATAGGACTTAAATGCAGACTCCTTGATAAGCTACAATCAAAAGCAACTTAGTGCATTGCTGATATTTTCAGAACTCTGCCTCTACTAAAATGTCAGGTCTATTGCATGTCAAAATCCTAAGGCTGATGTTGAAATTTTGACTTAAAATGTGTATTAATAATTAATTTAAACCACTGTGTATCAGAATCTTAATATTTCTTAAAATAATTACCTGAAATTTAGTTGTTATACATAGATAAATTGTCAGTCAGATATTCCTTAATAGCTAGTTTTTGTCCAGTAAGGTTTTTGTTTTCTTTAATGTAGTAATGTAATGTAATGTTGTGTAGTTTAAATACTTATTAATCGCTAGTATTCTATAGGAAATATGGTATTGGTTTGTTGAATAATTTGATTTTTTTTTTTCTTTTGATCTAAAATTGACTTTTCTTCCTGTAGCGAAAATTTGCAGCAGAAAGACGAAGATCATTAGATAAAGTAGAAAATAAGAAACATCGAAGAAGTACAGAACTTTATACAAAATGGAAAACTATGAGAGAGTCTATAGAAAAACAGGCGTTAGAAAGTAGTAAAGAAGTAGAACAGAACTGGCAGGCACAAGGTTTGTCACAGATAACTGAATACAATAAAACATTTTAACATAAGACAGGAAATTAAATTTGAAGTTACCAATGGGACAGATGAAGTCAGAAGACAGACAAGGCCATGGCCAACAAAACAGAATACAAACACCGGTACACAAAACACTATACAGAAAATCAAAGCTTAAGTAACATGAAACCAATGAGAAGTAGCTCAGGTGCTCCAGAAGAGTAAACAGTTCCTGTTCCCCCTAGTTGCATCTGTCTAAGCAGTGGTTTATTTACAATTGTGGTAGTCACAACCCAATATTAATGTGTTACTGTATGTTCTCACCTACATATGACTAAGATAATGCTAAAATTGTGTAAGGTACTGTAAATTCAGAAATTATTGCATGCATTTATTATTTCAAATGTCTGAATAGAGATGATAATGCCAGTTTTATTTTTTGCGGTTTTTCGAAAGTTTTAACATAACAACATGATTTCAAAATTCAAGATCAAATTATTGTGACTACAAGTCTGTTGCATTATTCGCAATATTAGAAATATCACAATTTCTGCATTTACAGTATCAGTCAGTAAATTCAAAGGTGTTCAAACAATGTGATTTTGAGGTTTAAAAATATATTAAGGTTACAAATGAAGTGAACTATGGCATTAGATAATTTGCCTGTGACACCTCTCAGAAGGAAAAATTAATGTTTAATTGGATAGAAAATCACATCTTGTGGACTCTTATTTAATGGTCAGATTATCAAGACATGTTAAGCATTGAAAGATTTAATATATTCTGTTTAATTGTAGAATTGTCAACTGCATATGTAGGGATGAATTAAGAATAATTATAAGTTAAAAGATAGGAGAACATTCCACATAAACAAATGAATTTTTAGACAACAAAAATTGCACTTAACAGATTAATATTTTTATTTGACAATATAGACAAATTTTGATGTAGTTTTTAATTATAAGTTTTTGATATATATTGATGTACTTTATTCATTTAATAGAGAAGAAGGCTAAGGATGCTGAGGTACAGATGCAGCAGTTAGCCAGGATAGCAAGAGAAGAAGTTCGCAACTCATTTAGGCAAGCCAAGTCAACATTGAATGCAGTATCTGCTTTTGCTTCTGGCAAAGTTAAACCTCCTTTACCTCCAAAGTATGTTCGCTTTTCTTAGTTCTGGGCTGCAGTTTTTTGCCTCAGTGAGACCAAAGTATTCTTTACAGTGGCGGCATAATATTTGTGACAGCTTTTTATCTCTAAAACAATTTTCATCAGGAGAACAAAATTTGATGTCCTGAAAGTTCATGATATGAACTTGCCAGACAGTCATTTTTTATCTTGATCTCATTTGTGGTTCAATGACATAAATATTTGAAAAATTTGCAGCGTATCTTAACATTCAAGTCCATTGCTCAAAACTGCTATACCTTCCCCATCATATTTGAAGTGCTGTTAGATAATGGTGGATACATGTAAATTAATTCTTGTTCCCTTGACCTCAATTTCATTGATGATTGATTTGTAAACTTTTTTCTTAAATTCTATTATTATATATAGACTTTCCATTTTTTGTCTAGAATAGTTTTACATGGCAGTCAGTTTTGTGTTCCTTAACCTTGAACCCATTTTCATGATCCAGTGACCAAGAACAATTTTTGTGGTTAGGTCTTTTTCTCAGTAACCCAACATGTGGGTCTATAATATTTAATGTGCTTATTCTTAGATGTAACTGACATGGGAGGCCAGGAATGTTTGATGTACTTATTTTTAAGTGTAGATGTCAGTCAGCTCTATGTCGTGTGTCCTTGACCTTATTTTCAGGGGCCAGTGACTATCATTTAGGAAGTTTTCTTGCTAAGTTCAGATTCTGTGATACACATGACGGGCAATAAATTACTGGGGTGCTAATTTCTTCTGCTATTTGTCATATTCTTGACATCATTTTCATGGTATATCAACTACCTCAGGATGTCAGTTTCTCAGTAACTACACATGATAGTTAAACAATGTTTGGTGTGCGTGCTTATTCATTCTTAGACATAGATGTCAGTTTGATATATGTCATATCCTTAACCCCATTTTCATGCTCCAATGACTTTCTTCAAGTTTTGGTGCTTAAGGTCAGTTTCATTGATAAAAAAAAATGTTTGGAATGCCAAGTCATTTTTAGTTTAACAGGTCAGTTTCCCATATGTCATGAGTCCTTGACCTCATTTCCAAGGTCACAGTGACTTGGTACAAGTTTTCATCCTTAAGCCAGTTTCTAAATAACTACATATTATAGATCAACTATATACAGTTTGCTCATTAATTCTAAAGTGTAAATGTCAGTCTACAGTATGACATTTCCTTAAACATGTTGAACTCATTTTCAGTAAATTGACTATAGTCAGTTTTGTCCTGTGGTGTTATTCTCAGCAAGTGCATGACAGGTCAACAATATTTGATCCTCTAGTCCATTTTATGTTACAATTTGTCGTAGTTATTTGTTTTCAGTGTAAAATATTTTTCATTGAACCGATTGTCAGTTCAACTGTTTGTTTTTTGTTAGTCAGCAGTTGCTTTCCAAAGTAAAAATGCTGGGGAGACATTTCTGTGTCCACACTCTTCCTCATTTCATTTATTACTTTAAAATATTTTGATTTCTTGATATATTAACACTACTATCCTGAATGGATTGTGACCTAGAGAAATGGGTAAATGGACTTAGTTTATTAATGTTTGTGTTGCTGGTTTTTGTGTTTAGAGAATATTCAGTTTTTCAGAGTGTTGAAATTATGGTCTGTAATTATCACAATTTTTGACAGCTTGTTTCTTCTTTATTGAAAAACAACAGAAAATTTTGCTGCAATAACTCTTACTTATACTCAGGCATGTTAACTTGAGGGTGCAAATTTTGTAAAAGTCATATACAAATTACAAAACTAAAATAGTCACAACTCTCCATAAGAGGTAAAAAGGGTAACATCTTACGTCCAACAAATATTGTAATATGCCTCTCATTGAATATTAAACATTTATTTCCTTAGCATGAGTGAAATATGAAAATTTGTTCTTCAGAAGGAGGTCATGTTCACTTGCTGAAGGGGGGGAGGGGGGTGAACAAATTTTTATTTTTCACTGATGGAAGGGAAATTAATGATTTATTCCACTATGCCTAATTTATGACAATATATTGTATTTCAATATTGCTACAGTGGAATAATAAATGTTACCATGGAAATTGATATCCAACAAAATAATTGCAGAGTAATATCTAGACAAAACATTTTAGCAAATGCAGTTTTACAGTTATTTTCACAGATTTGCTATTCAATAAAAGGGTTGCATGAAAATTGTCCCTTTTAGAATTTTAATTGGACTTGAAAGCTTGTGCAATTTTTAAAACATTATATGTATGCCAACATCCACCAATATTTGTGCAGTAACCTTTTAATACATTGTTAGGTGATGATAATCCTGAGATATGATTTAATTATTGGCACTGTAGAAATAGGATTATCAATGGCTGACAATGTAAAACTTTTTTCTTTATTTCATTGAATCAAATTCTGATTCATTTTCATTATTTCCAAATGATACAAACATATCCAGTCAATTGAGCAAAACTGCAGTTGTGAATGTGATTAAGTATTTTCAACACCTTTTGAGAGGTGTAAAAGTTACAGAAATATTAGAGAATTATTCGTGATATTACAGTATTCCTTATTTATGATTTTTCTCATTTTTTCCCAGACTTGTTCACCGGTAATGTTACATCTGAGATTGAGATATTTTAATTAAATGGTTAATTGGCCCATTTGACAATATTACTAATTAGAAAGTGCATGGGTTATAGGGTTTTCTTCATGATATATATAAAACGAGTAACATATCAATCCAAATTAAGAAAAATTGAGTTAGATCTTATTCTTATTTGCTAAGAAAAAAAATCAACCAAGTTAAAATTTCGTTTAAATATAGATACCAATGGGACTTGCTCCATTTATCAATCTTTTAACAATTTCTCTTGTTTGACTTCTTTTTCATTTTTTACTCTTTCTCAGATTATTGCCATGTTGTGATTTTTTGAACATCAGTCATGATCGTCCACACTGTCCTTAGTACAAACCTTTAGCAAGTTAAATAGTTTGTGTTTGATATAACATTTTGTAGTGAGTCTAGTGAACTACAACTTATACAATGGAAAAATTCTGTAATTATTAAATGCTTCAGAATTTATATACATAATCTTTATTAATCAATTGAATCAAAGCACAGTCGGGTACATCAATTAGCATAACAGAATACAATAAATAATAATACCAGCTATAAATTAAATAAAGCCTTTACTTTACATTTTTTATCATTTTGATTGACTTATTTTTCTGTGCTTATTTGCTCGTGCATGCTAGAATTCTTCAGTTTAAAAAAATTTGGAAATGCTGGGTGATTTGTTTTTATACTGACTTTTTATATTCAGCCTTGTCTTTTAACTTTTTTTTGCAATTCATAGCACTAAATATGACTAACATAAAATTCTTTATCTATTAATGTTTGGAAAGTTCATAAAAAATCTCAAATTCTGCAGATAAGAATTTTGTATCAAAAGTTTTCATTAATTTAGAGATTATTTGTAACTTATTATTAGTTTTGTTTAGATTTGAAGCTATTTACAATTGACTAAAAACTTGTTTACCACATTTAAAGATTAAATAAAAAAGAACTTAATTTA
The DNA here is from genome assembly GCA_034783895.1 of Geukensia demissa. Taxonomy (NCBI): domain Eukaryota; kingdom Metazoa; phylum Mollusca; class Bivalvia; order Mytilida; family Mytilidae; genus Geukensia; species Geukensia demissa. The sequence goes on along the minus strand of JARWCS010152456.1, from coordinate 15,772 downwards.
TGAACATATTATAATAATTTGTAGGGAGAGTGATGGGTAAGTTACTGTGTGTTCTAGGTTTTGGTTTTCTGTCTTACCAACAAGCAGTATAAACAGACCATGACCCTAGTGTATTCTGGGTTATGGTACATCCCTTAGTCTCCATCTTCCTCTGTTTACACTTTCTACAACTCTTGACATTATGCTTCTTACTTCCCTTAAGAACATGGTGATGTCCTCGATCTAGCAAGGGAAAACAATTTTTTAAATATATTCTTCACAGTGCACCCAGTGAAGGACAGGCCTGTTGCATTATTTATTGTATGGAGGGGTCAAAAGGCACCTTTATTAAAATTAAATGGGCGCTGATTATTTCGGAAAGATTTACCAAACAATGATATGAAATAAGTGTTATGTGGAGAGGAATAAAATGTGTCCTCAGACCACAATTATTTCTGAAACAGCCCACATTAATATTTTAGTTCAAAGGCCTTTTATACTCTTTGTCAGAGCTCGTTGAAATGGGTTAAAAAAGTAATGATAGAAAAAACTCACTACCATATTGTTATTAGATAGTGTTTTATTTTGTAGATTGAAAAAAGAGCAAGCTAGTTGCAATTATGTTTTTTAGCAGTCATGATGTATTTTAAGGTGCACCAAGTTTTTAATTCTATATGGGAATTTACATTGAAATAACAACCATTTGCTTGCCTGAATTGGCTCTTTGCACATGCTAGCTCAAGAACAGGAGTACACATCTGTCTAATAATTAAGTATTTAAACTGGGATTGAATAACCTGCAAAGTTCTTTGAGATGTGCCAAAAGGAATTAAAAGTAATTCTTCTTATATCAATCATGAAAGGGGTTTGAATAAAAAAAATTTAGTTAGAAAAATTATTAAAGTTTTTTAAATTACTTTATTCACTGTAGGTCAAACTTAAGAGCTCCCACCAAAATCGAAGATGGCCAACTCGCAATGTTAAATCTGCCTTGAGAAATTCAAGGGCAGATATTAGTATCAGACAGGATTTTTTTCCAGCATTTTTGCGGATATTCACTTATCGATTTTTCCATATCGCATCGTTTATTACACATAAAACTCAGCTTCCTGTAACCCATTTCTGCTTTATTTCTACCGGTACATTGGCAAAATTGTGTCTGTAGTATATATATAATGCTATTGCACAGTGTAAAACATGAACTGTTAAACATATGATAATTCTTTCTTTTTGGGTTGAATTATAAACAAAGGCAGAAACGCACATATAATTTTAAATAAAATTATATTTGAAAATCGCACCCACAAAAGCTACAAGATATAGAGTAATATAGAATTTATGTAGCCTTTGCACATAAAATATTTCAATTTGTAATTGTCATTGAATACACATCATTTAGATGCTTCTTGAAAATATAATTAAGTTCACCAGTCAAAAGTTTATACTTGCCATCATTTGAATTACGCCCCCGCCAATAAAAAAACAACATGAGGTGAATATGATTAAATGTAATGTGAATTATAGAAAAAAAATTAATACACATTATGTCATAACATCCTGGTTTGCTCATTTATAATTACAGATATTACTAAAAATAAGAGAATGTATCATTATTTCAATAATTAAAAGTTCATTTTAGAATTGTATCTATATTTTTACCTGTAAAATCTTAGCACTGAAATTAATGAAAAAACACAATTTTAACAAAACCACTGATATTGCCAGTTAAATTAATTGATGTATGTCATTTATATAGAAATTACTTCTTTTTCCTTTTTTGTATACTTAATATTTCATTATATAGTATTTTTTCATATTAATTCATCTTGAAACTAAAATCAATTTCAAAATTGTTTAACCTATATACATACAGAAAACATAGACACAGAGTCCTACATATCTGGATCTAGCTATACATTTTTTTTTAATCCTTTGTCTTTTTTGTTAATTTGTGTAATTTAAAGCAGACATCCAGTATTAAATCGGATTTGCCTAAGGAAGTTTGATCAAAATTTGAATTAAAATGACTAACTGTATTCAAAAGCATAAACTTAATGTTATGTCTGTAATATTTCTTTTTTAAAAACAAAATACTCCTTGCTGAATCATATTTATATGGAAAGATTATTGACAGTAATAAGAATTATGCTTAGACATGTTTGAAATACATAGCTATAATTTTACTTTTCTGTCTACATAGCCATATAGTTACACAACCCCTGTCTTTTCTGTCATTTAGAATAACTGCTTTCTAGTATATTCTAAATATGTTTTTACAAATATTACTTCTTCTTCAATTAAAAAACACTACCATTTAATATAAAAATAACAATTATTATATTTTCATTATAAATCTAATGCTTGAACTGCTTTTTAGTCAAGTTTATAAAATGTTTATTATCAAATGATTCATCTTTTTACAATAATCTTATGTAAAACTACAAATAGCACAAACTTACAACAGAATAAAAATATTTGATTAATTAATGAATAAACCAATTATGTCAATATTAACATTTGTGAGACTCAGGGACCAACAGCAGCTAACAATGCAAAAATGGGCTTGGTTAATTAATGCATAATTTACCATTCCATGACTGCTTTTTGTAGCTTCAGATCAACGTTAAGTTTAGATTTTGAGACAGTAAGTAAAAATTAGTACACCTGGCCAAAGACCATGTGAGCTTTTGTAATCACTGGGTGTCAATCATCTTCTCTGAGACTGCTGGGCCAAATGAACTAAAACTTGACCTGATACATCTGTGATACAGCCTCTATAAATTTTGCTTAGGCCTACCTTAAAAATATGTTTGTTTGCTGTTTCCGTCTGTACTCTCAGAGTGTAGGGTCGGTAGGTAGGAAAAATATTTTAGTTTATCAAAAGTCAGAGAACTTCCGACCTCGATCTAATCGCAAAATGATACCGGCAGTAACCGGAATATCCAGATCGAATAAAAAAAATATTTTAAAAATAGGCACAATAAAATTTTGACAGTCGGGCCGATTTTTCAGGGTCGGTCGGTAAACAGCAAACAAACAATATTTTATTTTAGGCCTTAGGTTGTCCTTATTGGTCCACTAACATGGAAGTTCTCGTTTTTTGATGGATCACATCTTTAATCTCCCCTTTGAAGCTATCAGGTGAAATGGATCCACACTTGATATAAAGCATCTATATATAGGCCTCCATTACATTTGCATATCAAATATCCCATTATCAGGCCCCTGCCAAAAAAATTTGCAGGCAACCTATGTTCTAATTGGATGAAACTTTGAGACTTTTCTTTTCAGACACTGCTGCGCCAATTTAATTGTAATGTTATAGGATTGATCAGTTGATAGTCCTTTTATGTAACTTTAGAATTCTTTGCAGAACAGACGTTCAAGATGGCTGCCTTGACCCACCAAAGTTTTACAAAGATCGACCCGATGGGAAAAATCACTAAAAGACTTTTCATCTGTTATTTATTTCTGATTGGCCAATTAAATTCTCTTGTAAATCTTTCTTGCACCCAAATGTCATATCTCAGCAATGTCATTTCATAAAAACATAAAATATTACATTTCTACTAATTCAAAACTATGCACTTATAAGATAGAATTGTTAGAAAACATTTTGAAATTGTTTTAGTATAAAACTTTGCTAACAACAGCAAATTCCACCCAAGATGTAGTGTACCTAACCCATTTACAGAAATCATCTGTGACTGTCAACATATTGTTGTGGAAAAACATAACAGGCTAAGATTTACAATTGTTGATTTACCTTTTACATATAAATTGAATTGTCATTATTAAATTACACAATATTATGCATAGCATTTAAAAATTTGCGGTAGATATTAAGGAAAGTTCTTGAAAAAGGTTAGCCATGAAAAATGCATTGAATATGGCATGAAAAAAGTATAAAAATGTACATATCTATGACTGTTTTCCAGTGTTGACTGTGAAATGTTATATGTTAACTAGGCCAGGAAAAAACCTTGACCAAAAGATTCCAATTAAAGGTGTTAATCTTTTAATTGTTTTTATCTTTTTGAATGTTGATTTCTTTTACAGAAATTCCGAAAAATTAAGAGCCCACATGAGAAAAGTACGACCAGCAAGACCACAAAATAAAGATGCAATAATTGTCTGGTTTAATGATGAAGAAAGAGAACGAGGGGCTGGGTTAGATCCCACCACAAATAAACCAGCTGGATGGTTTCATGGTAAAGCATTTTTTGTAACATGTACAGTTAAAAAATTAGGAAAATTTGTAATTTCTGGATTAAATAGTCTATAATAGTTCACACCTAATAAATGATCATGAGTACAATTTTAAGAAGTTTATTGTCTCAGAGAATAGGAAAGAAATAGTTGTTGTTGGTTGGGTGGGGGGGGAGCAATTAACTTGCTCTTGTTTGAATAGCCAGTAAATAATGGTTTAATGGCACTCGCAACTTAATTTTTGTTTGTTGTAATATGCTTCATTTTCTATCCTGTTTCGTTTAAGTTCAGACCTGATTTTCTTCCTGTTTAAATAGTAATTATCTTTTGTCTTAAATATCAGAATAAACAAAAATACAGATTTTTGACTGAATATGCAGAAAATATTGTATTTTTAATGCTTGCCTCCATAATTTGTATTTGCCCCCTAGTTTTCTCCTTTTTGATAATGAGAAAAATCACTTCTGTTTAAAGTGCTATCATTAAATGTAGTATTACAATAAAGTATTGGAGGTGGGCCAGTAAATAGTTCAAAGGCAGTTAATAGTTTCTGAAAACTATTTATCAGGTAATAGTCTGTTTTAAAAAATATGGTAAAATTTGGTCTGTTCTTTAATAATTTGATGACAGTTTATAGTTTTGGAACTAGTTTATTTCTGACATTTTTGTAAATATAGCAAAGGAGTAGGTACGTTAAGCCCCATATTTTACCCAAATTTTAGATTTTGTGACACAATAATAAGTTGTTGTGAAAATGCTGTTTAATAATCGTCTTTATTACTTTTTCTTGTATACTTTCGACAAAATGAAAGGGTATATTTGACTATTTTGACAAGAATATTTTCGGTAAAAAGTACTCAATTTTTGGAGGTGTTTTGTTCAAAATAGATATGATCGCACAAAAACATCATGAAGATATTTTAACCAAACATTTGTACTTTATAGATCTTTAATTTTGCAAAGTTTGGTTGTGATGTTTCTGTGCGATCTATGTTAAAATTGACAAAATAGTATCAAATATTGCACCAAATTAATTAATTTCTTAGTATTTTCACATTTAAAGTTTTCTATGTGTCGTGACCATTGTAGAACTATTTAAACTAAAAATTGTGTTGGATTTTCTTTTTATAGACATTATTCAATACAAAAAATATAAAATAATAGATATTAGCCAATTTTTAATTTTTTAAATGGGCCTTAACGACCTTCATCCTTTATTGAATTATACACTGAAATAACATAATGAAGTATAATAACATATTTAAGGAAGTGGTTTGTTTGTTCCAGTAATTCAGAAAACATACAGCAATAGAATTGAAAAAATTAATTCAAAGGTAATTTTTGTAATTTAGGTATTATTCCAAGAGTTGATGCAGAGAATATGTTAATAGATCAACCTGAAGGTAGTTTTCTAGTCCGAGTGAGTGAGAGAGTATGGGGTTATACAATTTCCTACCGAGCACCAGATCGATGTAAACATTTCCTAGTAGATACCTCTGAGAATGGGTACCAGTTCTTTGGAACAAATCAAATCAAACATGCAACATTAGCTGATTTAATTTTATATCATATGGTAAGTATTTAATGTATTTATATGTTTTATCTCTTTTTAAACTTTTTTTGGTCAATTTTGAAATATGTTTTATTATAATTTTTAACTTGTAAAATATGATTTTTAATGCTGGATTATGTCATTTCCTTTAGAGTAATTCATGCACACTACAGTAATTTAGTGATTGTTTTATGGACTGGCAGCCATTTAATTTTTATTAATATTAATATGTATGTATTAAAAAATATAAAAGAAATGATTCGAGTGTATTTTAGTATGAGAATATTAAAGCTCATTATATTTCTTTGTAGAATAATCCAATAACATTAGCTGGTAAAGAGAAGTTAGTGAAGGCTGTTGGACAGACTGTATCCCCACCTGATTATATTGATTTATTTAAAAATAGAAGGTCCGAATCAACAGCATTGTGAACAGCATAATTTTACCTTTCAAATCAAACAATTCCAGTTTTGGAAAAAAGTGAAAATTGTCAGATATTTATATAAAAAGAATATTTTTGATCTTCCATGTTATGTTTTTTGGAAGCATTTAACATTGCAGCAGAGTTTGTCAGTTACCTGCCCAAAGGTCTGTGGTTCTCTTTGGGTACTCCAGCTTCCTCCACCATTAAACCTGACTGCAGCGATATGACTGACAAATTGTTGAAAGTGGTGTTAAACCCCAATCAAACTAACAAACAAACATTGCAGTAGATTTGCCAAAGTTAAATTAGCCACTACACTGCCATAATGATCAAATACAAAATTTGAGTATCCGGTAGTATAGATGATAAAATACAGGTTTAAAACAGATCATAGTATTCTATTTTCCATGTAGCATTGTACATCTAATCATGTTAAGTTTTTTATAGATTATATACATCCAGATAGTTGATTCATTTGTATAACTTGTAAGAATATCCACCTAAGCAAATTAGCTTTAGTTAATGACAATATGCTGAACATGAAGAACTTGTTTATGTTAGTCTAATTTATACAAACTTTAGTAAAACCTAGACATGTTCTATAATATATACATTGTCAACCTGCTCTAACTATTTTAAAAAATGGGAAGTCCCTGTTTTAGTAGTTTTTTGAAACCGAAGCTAATTTAATACTGTGTTCACACAAATGCACATTTGAATGTGCATTCAATTTTTTGCAAATTGACAACGTTAAACTCATTCATACTGTAAGTCCAAGCAAATTCAATGGGCATTGAAAACATAGAAATGATTAAAATTTGATAAATCAGCATTTGATAATTCCAGTTAATTTATATGTGAAGATACTGTAATGTCTTTTGCTTCAAGCCAGGGTGACTTAAAATTAGGACATCAAATATTATAATTTCTGATAAATAACATGTATGAATACTGGTAGGCTTCATATCTGTAGATTAAAGTAACAGACAGGGTAAAAATCAAGATATTAACACTTAATTGTTTGATTTGAAAGGTGGTGTAGTCATTGGTGAGTGTTTTATATTAATACAAACAATGTTATATTGAAGGTTGTATGGAATTTTACATTCATTGAAATTTGTGTAGTGTCTTAGAGTCATTTATTTAATTCATTCTATGCAAATTTATTCTTCCATTGAATATATGGTGTGTTTTTAAACCAGTGCTTTGTGTCATTCTGAGTTATGTCCTTTGTCTGAATATACTAATTTTAATAAATACAGGATTCACCCACCCAAAGGTTACAAAATAAAAAATATTGCTAAATTGTGAAGTTAATACCTACACATGGATTTTTCCTGAGGAAAAGTTAATATGAAAAATAGACATTGGAATGACCTTTTTGTATTTTTAAGCCTATGAAAGATTTGCTTAATAGAACTGTAGTTATAATACTGTTTATATAAAATTTTGGAATTATTTTTATGTCCCTGCTTTTAAGCAACAGGGCCAGTAAGTTGTATCCATATTTGTCTGTCCATACGCCAATTTTAAATTTTCATTAAAGATTTCTCGGCTTGTGTATGTTGGATTGATTTGATGTTTGGTTACAAGCATTAAAACAGGGTGAGATATACCTTGTTGCTTCTTGTCAGGTGTGACATTTGTTTACGTTTTTTTTTTTGCCGAGACATTGGTTGAGGGTCCGTGCTGTAAAATGTAAGTCAAAGATATCTCAGCATGTGTATGTTGGATTGATTTTAAATTTGGTCTGAAGCATTATTAGGGGGAGTTGTACTATGTCTCCCCTTTTCAGGTCTGACATATGTCTACTTCTTGTTTGCCGGAAAGGGACATAATTGTTCCATGGACACATTGGGTGCATTCGGATATCCACCTACGGTTACCTTTGGGTAACTCTAAGGTTGAACGCCACCATAGACGAAGCATTTGTCCATGGATTCATGAGTTACCTCCTTAAGATACATTAGGTTACCCAAGGAAAAACATGGACAAATGCTTTAACTATGGTGGCGTTCAACTTTAGGGTTACCCAAAGGTATCCGTAGGTGGATATCCAAATCCACCCATTGTAAGCTTGAAAGTGAATGGAAATTTTATAAGAAGCATAAGAATGACCTGTTTTGTGTACTTAATAATTTGATATGTGAATGATATTCTTTCTGTGCAATAACGATATTAAAAACAATATAGTATTATAGGCTTTCTAGTTTTCATATCAGCTTTTATATATAGATATGCTTGTTAAGGTGTCACTGATACAGATGATTAAAGGGAAACGATTCAACTACTCCTCATTGACCTAAAACTCAGGTAAAATCTTATATTTTACTTTGGGTCACACTAAAGAAATGACATACTAGTTATTAGAAGTTTGTATATAATCCAGCAATAACCTTTGGTTTGATGTTTGCAAATTTTTTAGGTAACCTTTAATGTATATTTGCAACCGTCAAATGATTGATTTCATTATATGTACAGATTCACAGACATCCTCTGTTTAAATACAATTTGCTCAGTATTGTAGGAAGAAAGTATGTCTTAATAAGCATTTTCCTAACTGCATAATGTGCAATTAATGTTATATATAACAGCCAATCACTAGAACATCTGAAAATACTATGAATGCACAATACAGGTTAAGTTACCATAGTTTCATTATAATTTGGATGTTTAATCCATTTTGTGTGTTAATTTATAATTTGAAGTATACAATGAGAATAATTAAATTATCACTGAGTGATAAAGCAAATGCTCTTATTTGATTGTCCTATCCTAAATTTAGAAAAAAAATTTTATCATTTCTATTGGACGTTCTTGCTTTGTGAGATCTTAGTTTACTTGCGACTTCACATTGATTTCAACATGTTGTATGACAACTGATAATACCACAGGCACACAATGTTGACTTTTCACCTCCCTCTTATATTTAGAGAACTAATACATGTAGGTCATACATAATATTAATCATAAGAGAAGCCGGTTTCACATCTTGTGGGAGCTGTATATGGCTTATTAAGGTCTCATTTTTTATTTTTTTAACTGATAAATAATAAACTCACCATTATTTATTTTGAACCTACGATATTCGTGAAACCTATATTCAACCAAGCCTATGAAGTAGCTTCTTAAGTTGGGGAAGTGTATTAAGAAAAATGTACATTTAAAGAGTCTTGACTTGTGAAAACTAAATTTGTGTGGAACATTTGTTTTACTGTTGGTTTATGTGTCATATTATATATAATTAATATATGTAATATGTATAACCAATTTCTTCAAAAGGCTTTCTTTATTGGGTGTAATAATTCAATTGTTCCATCTGTTATTAATTTTCTTAGTAATATTGTTAATGTCTGTATTATCAACAGATTTGTTTTTCAGGGGCTGTAGTTTTAGAGGCGTTTCCCTTTAATTTATGCTGTGTTATGAAATAATTTGTCCTTCATATGAATAATATATTTGTGAAAAATTTATTACTGTTGATATGTAAATTTTTTAAATTGTTTAGTGCTATGTTAGTGAAATAGAAAAATAATTATTTTATTTTTTTATTATCAGTAATATTGAAAGTTGATTGTGATAAAATGGGGTGTTGATTTCATCCGAACTGTTGATGATTTAATTACCTCTTAATAAAACAATATCAAAATGCATTCACTGCATTTCTAAGTAATATGTATATATGTATACCAGAGAATATGTTAAATATCATACAGTTGCTGTGAAACCAGTAATTTTCATGGGTATAATGTTTAATGGTATAAAAAAAAAACTTGGAATTGATGACACAATTTTTTATTTGTAGATTCTTATATTTTTTTTATTTAATTGTAACTGCATTTTTAAATATGTTATTTGGTCCAAAACCACAATAAATATTTGTCGGACTCCTTTTCCATAAAATAATCTCTTAGAAAATAGATTTTTTTTCATTTTTCTTTCCTACTTTCAGTCAATATATTTTCTACTTTTTTATTTTAATGGTTAGACAAAAGGGTCAGTAGAACTTGATTTTATCAATAATTTTGGTAAGCTTGACAATAAGACTGAGATTGGATCATTTGCCGTAAAGTCAAATTTTAGGACATTAGAAGAAGATGGAACAAATTTTTGCCAATATTTTGAGCTAGCAATGGTGACATTTTCATTTTGATTCAAGGTAAGATCCTGTCATAGAAAGAAAATGGAAATTAAATAGGGTCTTAAACAAGTTATGAAGTACAGAATTTTTCTTAAACTTCAAACATGAAAACAGTGATTTATGTCAGATGAAATATTTTGAATCCACAGTGTTATATTGTATAACAAAGAATCTCATATTTAAAATTTTATACACTTAAATATAGTTATGTATATAAACCATATATTATTACATAAAATTAGAAACATTTTAATTTTTACTATTTTGTGAGTCAGATATTCTACTCTAATGAAAATCTTGGGAATGGTGAAATCTTAATTTGTTCTAAATTTTGGCACATTGTGTGGTCATACATCACATTGTATACAATTTTCTTTTTGTATTTAAAAGTTTTAAGCACCCAGTTGCTTCTAATATTATTTAATAATAAAACATGTACAATTTAATGTTAATGGCAAAACATATTACTCAGTATTTTTGAATGAATAATTTTGGGTGAAATTGCTTGAAAATGTGACAAATTGATTTAATAAGAAGAAATATTTTGGAAGTCACATAATTACATTGTTAATATCTGATTTGTATTAGAATTGATGGGTCAAGTTTTTTCTGCATGATAAAAGACTCATTAATTGCTTATAAAGAAAACATAAAGTCTCCCAAAAAAGTAACCACTAATGTGTGGTAAATATGGCTATTTTGCATGGCATAGCAAGAATCCAAGAGAACTGTAATACCATCACATCCCAAATCAACATGACATGTCTTTTATTTTGTTTTTTTTTTTTCAATTGATCACATTTTTTCTAACAGAGTGGACAAACCTGAATGAAAATGTGTATTTATATGTATACTGGTAATCTGTAGACCTCCAAGTTATTCAAGGGTCTTTGTTAAGAAAAAACAAAAAAACATTTGGTTGATCAAGAAATGATTTCACAAATTCTTTTATTTTGCTAATATTTTTTGGCTAAAACTATATTCCATTGTTTGTGTTACAAAATAGATCTGCTTTCCTTACTAGGACACACATCTCACCCAGAGTTAATAATATTTATATATATTTAATAGTTTATAGATAGATTATATTGTTGATGTAATAATTATTCACCTTTTCTAGTCCTCAAACTGTGTCTTTTATGCTGCTGAAATACCCTTTAGTCAATGCCAGTATTTACCCGCAAGAGATAATTACCAGTAGTCATCAAATCAAATGTTTTATAGTTTTTTTATTAAAATCAATTAAAGAAATACAAATTATGAATTCAAATTTTATCTAATTCTAAACATCCTCCTGTTTGAATTATTTATATTTTAATAGATATGTAGTTAAAAGGAGATATATATATATTTTTCCACTCTGCCATAACATCATTCCTGCTTATTGTAGTTACCTATTGTCAAACAAATTCCATAATATCACATTTTTTGCTCAAAATTTGACTTGTCCATGTTTTGTCATCATATGAAGCTGTATTTTTATATGGCAGTTAAATGTGAATGTTTTGATTTTTTTGGATCATAATGATCTATTGCCATAGCAACAGTAAATATGTGAAATTTATAGGTTTTATAAATGTATAATAGTAGATTTTGCATAAGAATGGCAACAGTAAATGTTATTGTTTTTATTACATCATTTATAAATATGTTGTACAGAAAATATCATCTATTGTAAGAGATTGCAATAATGAACCACTTGATGTTTTGGGGTGTAATAATAAAATTTGCTCACAGTCTGATCCATAATGAGATTTTCAGACCACAATCCATTTTGTATCATGATAATTTGAATATTTGTGCTAAAGACATGCTATAACTGTAAACCTTGAACATGTCTTTCTATTATTTAGGGGGACATTTCATTTTTGATTTCTTTGGAGATTTTTATTCCTAAACAAAAGACAAGATTTAATTATAGGTAGATATTACAGGGATTATTTTAGTCAGTTATTCTGCAGTTTTTTTGGTATTGGCAGACAAGGATTAGTCCATTGATAATTTTTATATTATACACCTTTTATTTAGCTTACAGTTAGCTATTCCATTAGGAGTTGTGGTCAGCAAAATTATTCTGAACGGTTGTGGATCAAACTCTTGCATTATTAAATGAAATGTCGTGATACATCAGTTCACCAGTGGAATATTACAGCCCTACTCTGTATTACGAATAATGAGATGTCTACATATACTTAATGATTTTCAGTTTAATTATATATGTGTAGATAGAAGAATTACGACAATAAGTAAAAAAAAAAAAAATGGAAAATTGGTCGTATATTCTTAATGTCTAGACTCACATTGTTTAGCATTGATTTCTCTTTGGTTGTAAAAAAGCCTATGCTCACTGTGTTCAAATAATATCATATAAAATATCAAATAAACTGTTATTTATTTACATGTGTGTTATTTTGTAATAAGAATTAGTGTATTCTTATATCCATACATCTAGTACCAGATATGAAAAACAATTTTTCAGCAACAAGGATGGGAATGGCATTGTACAGTGCGATAGCACTATGTTATTTATTTCTTGGCAATATCTTTTATTTAAAAAAGGTATTGCATTCTTTTTAACACACCTTGCTGAAGTGAGCTTTGTTTGGATATTGAACTTTTTTAGCTCACCTTTTCTGAAGGGTCATGTGACTTATGGCCATCACTTTGCATTCATTCTTTGTCTTTTCAGAATTACATTTTATACTTCTCATTTGAAACCATTACTCTATGTCAGAGTTTGTTGGAATGGGTAAAAAGGTATGAAACAAAAACTGTCTACTGTATCCTTATCAAACAGTGTTTATTTTGTAGATTTAAAAAATTGCAGGCAAGTAGCAATTACAATGTATTTCAAGCTGCACCAAGTTTTAAACTCTCTACAGGGATTTTACATTGTAACAGTAGCCAATTTTTTGCCCAAAGTAGTTCTTTGCACATGCTAGTGCTGGGAGTACACATTGTCAATGCTGCATAATATTTAAGTAATTACACTATGATTTAATGACCTTTAAAAATGTTTTGAGACCCAACTGAATGGAATTTTGAATGTTATTGTTATATTCTTCCCTTAAGTATAAAAAGCATAAAGGTGACATTGTTTTATTAGGTATGAAATTCAACATGTTTACATGCAATCTTGGCTTGACGTAAGGAGTGGATTTCCAAACTTGGACGCCTCTTTCAACTGCAAGGTCTCTTTGACTTGTACAATCCTTTTCCTTTTTCAACTGTCATGATTCTTATGACTTTGTTGGGTGAGGGGATAATAAAGGATTTTCAATTATTTATCCATGTTTATTTTTCTTCTCTGATGAAAGCTATATAAACACACACAATAACAAGGATGTTAATTTTATTCTTTCTTCAATTAGAAAGCACCCAATATTGTGAATACATGAGTTTTTTTCTTCAACAAAAATAATATTTTATATAAACATGGTCGTGACCAATGAAACATATAACAACAGGGTTTCTATGGAAGTTGTCACTGTGAAAACACAAAAACAATATACATCATTACACTTGGCACATTCAATAAATATACAAATAAAAACATTCTCACAATGCTGAAGATGGTTATAATACTGATGAAGCATATTAATGTTGACATTGGTAACAATTTGCTAATGGCAAGATAATATTTCAGTAAGTTTTACATCTTTTTTTTTATTAATTTTTAAAATTGAAATGCTTTGTTATAAATTCCTAACCAGGCGAATGTTTCACAAAGGTAGTAAGACTTACGTGAACTCGCAAGTCCTGTATTTTGCATGTAAGTTACTACCACTCGTAACACTTGCGACTTTTGTGAAATGTTCACCAGGTCTCAATTTTTATTTATTTTATTTCTTTTTTAAAAAATTGTTTTGGCAACTTTCCAATTAACAATATCAACACTGATTGTACATCCATCCAATTACTTAAGAAAATAATGGAAACCAAAAACCAAACCCTAGAATTTAACAATACTCAATAGTTGTTATCTGTGAGGTTCAGCCTTCGATACAAATACAATTGCTCAAAATCATTCATACACATTAAAAACATATCACCACAAAATGTTTGGCTTGCAATGACACAGGTTTTTACAGTTGCATTATGATTTTGAATGTATGACACAAAAATAAAATCTCACAAATAATGCAAAATAGAAGTTCCAATAAAAGATAGCAAAATACTTTTATTAAGAATTTTAAAAATAAGTTCAACACCGTTAAAGAAATAAATAAAAGAAAACCTATTTTTCTGCAATATTTAATATGAAATTTAACCTTAGACTAGTCCACTGACTTAACTTAGTCACCCAAACTTTCATTTTCTGTGCTTATTAACCACCATTTCTCTACCTTTTTTCAATGAATTATTCTAAGTGATTCCTTCAGTACTACATTTTTAACAAAAACTTTATGTTTTTTTTCTCTTGCATGTCAGACAGTCAATTTAAATGCAAAAGCTAAAATTCTGAAAATGGCCATAAAAACTTGTTTATCTAGTTTAAAATAGATTCGTTCCTATGTAAAACAACCAGAATTCTTATTCTCAAAACCCCACATAACTGCATGGTGTAGTCCTTCTAATTCATAAATAAATGCCAATATCTGAACAAGTCATATTTGTTAATATCAAATACTTCTGTTTTAATATAAAAAATAATAATACTGATAAAATCATGATAGAATTTATCTACAAGTCAAACTCACATGGCAAAAATATCGCATCTTTTACACACCAAGAATTACACATATATATGTAAACACATATATTTAAATATTCAGATGATGTAATACTATACTTTTAAGTATTGAGCAAAATCCAGATCTGTTTAACATAACAGAATAACTCTTTAAAAGGTCTTAGACCTCAATGGATATCTGGCCAATTATTTCCAAAAATGTAATACATTAACACTAGTTGTTAACATTGCACATTTATATTTGGTTAGTTAAAATAATATGTACAATGAATAAATATTTAGGCAATATACAATGCTCAACTGACTACTAAATGCATCAACATTCTGAAATCTCAAATCATGTCAATATTTACAAGAAACCTTTTAAAAGACACAGATTGCAAATGTAAAGCCGTATCATATTTTAAAAATAATCTTCCAGATTCCAATCCCCTCACCAAAAAGTGCAGAGGGGGAAGAACAGAAAAAATTATGGTATTTGATAAAACCGGCGCTGTGGTGGGTCATTTGATTAAAATTTGCCAAAGGACGAGGGTCGTTAAGGTCCATTTTTGCCCCAAGAATTTTGCTAAAAAATGAAAATTGGCTGATATCTATTATTTTATATTGTTTGTATTGAATAATGTCTATAAAAAGAAAGTCCGACAGAATTTTTAGTTACATTAGTTCTACAATGGTCACATGACACATAGAAAATGCTTTAAATGTAAAAATACTAAGAACTTCATTAATTTGATGCAATACTTGATACTATTTTGTCGATTTTAATATAGA
>JARWCS010152346.1:0-14456 GCA_034783895.1 Geukensia demissa | reverse complement strand
CCTAGCCTCCTGACCAAATTATTCCAATCAACGTTCCAACCAAAAGTTACATCAATACCTTAAGTTCCGTCAGGAACCATCCGACTGAGAGCATTAATTTGCTGTGTAGTACGTTAAAAACCATCAACCACCAACTTAAACCTTGATCAGGTCACGTAGCTGTCATCAAAGCAGCAACACAAGCTGCCGAGCAGGAACTTTGACCGTAGTACAACGTGGAGGGATAAGTAATGACCAACTCATTACATCGCCTTCGACGCAGTGACCCACTGGCAACCAGCCCTGCTGCAGTGTGTCGAGGTAGGATGCGGCCATGAAAATCACTTCACAGCGGAACCGGTCTGCTCTGTTCGGCACCATGGACCTGAAACGTGCCGTTGTAGTACAAAAAAACCAGCAAATTACAAAAAGTCATCAAACCAACGCCATTTACATACAACGACAGTTCATCAAGTCGAATAAGATACAACATAGCCTCCTGATCAAATTATTCCAACCAACGTTCCGACGACAAGTTACACAAGTACCTTAAAGTTCCACCAGGGACCGTCCGACTGAGAGCATGAATTTGCCGTGTAGGACGTTAAAAACCATCAACCACCACCACCACATCTTAAACCTCTGCCATCCGACTGAGAGCATTAATTTGCTGTGTAGGACGTTAATAACTTTCATCCCTATCTTATACCTCCCGTCCGACTGAGAGCATTAATTTGCTGTGTAGGACGTTAATAATTTTCAACCCCCTCCTCCCAATCTTATACCTTCCGTGGTAAAATAAATTTAACATCTTTAAATTTTTCATTCAAATTAAAAAAATAATTAAGTCCGATTGAGAGCATTAATTTGCTGTGTACGACGTTAATAACTCTCAACCCCCCCCCCCTTTTATACATTCCATCCGGCTGAAAGCATTAATGTGCTGCGTAGGTCGTTAATGGTTTTCAACCCTCCCCCATCTTGTTCGTTTATAAATTCATAACAAATGCTTATTGTCAGAAATAGGTTGACGGTGTCTGATACAGATGGCGCACAGAAATAGCATATCTATGATCGAATATCTATGGTGATGTAAGAAGTATATAGAACATTTTTAAATAATAAATGAAGTAATGCTATTTGTCATTCGTTTGAATTATTTGGCATCGTTTTCGTTTAAAATTGATTATTTCCAGAAACATGTGATTTTTCAGTTGAAAAATGTATTTTTACCCTAAAAAGATTACTCAAATAAATGAATAATAATCGAAAGTTACTATATACATGAAACTCTAACTAAAATAAGTGTTTTTTGTTTTTCATTTGAATTATATGGTTTTGTTTTTATTTTTAATTGATTATTGCTCGAAATATATAATTTTTCTTAAAAAATAATTTTTTGCCAAAAAATGTTGAAAATATGAGAGAAAACTATTATTTATATGAAAAATATGATTGAAAAAATGCCATATGTCATTCATTTGAAGTGTTCGACGTTTTAATTGATCATTTCCAGAAATATGATCAAAACCAGTACTTGTATGAGACCTTTAAATAAATAAATAATATTTGTCATTCATTCAAATTATACGGTGGTTTTTTCATTTTAATTGATTTCCAGATATATCGAATTTTTCGATAAAAATTATTTTTTACCATTAAAATTTCTGAAATGTTGCAAATATGCTTGAAACTTTTATTTATACAAAAACTGTAATTGGGATATATATATAATATATAGGAGATCATTATGATCGTTGGATGGAGTTGAAATCCGTTTTAAGGGTGGAAACAAACACTGAAGTGGCAAAGATTCTGTTGGATAAGTATGTCAATGTTTACGTTTTAACACCTACATTTAAATCTTATTTACCAATGTAAATCTTGTGAAAAGTTAAAGCATCGAATGATATACATTTTTATAATCTTTTCTTACAATTGTGTGCATTCGTATGATTGAAAAATCAATAAAATCACACAGAAACAAGACCTATCAGAAAAGCAAATATATGGGGGCCCCGGAGGGATAATTTTACTTTAAATAATTCATTCCTTTGTTTTGCATGCAGAATTTGCCATATTTTAATTGGTACTTTATTTTTTTTTATCACTTCATACAATTTCCCAATTCTTTTACTTCATATTATCCAAATTTCATTAGTTTTTATATTTTTTAGATAAATTAAATAAAATTTTTACTGTGCAAGTGTCAGACATTTACAACTTTGGTTTTATTTACCATGTTTACATGCATGTACACTGCATACTTTCACAATAAATATCATACCAATATGAGTATGTGTTTATGTGTGACATTGTTTTTACATATTTATGCATGTACAGTACATCTCGTAGTTATCAAATAAATAGTTAGAAAAACACAATCTGTTCAAGTGGGAGCTTAGAAGTTTTTTTTCTGTCAAAAAAAAAAAAATGAAGGTATTTTTTGTTTTTGCACAAGCCAGGTCATGTACACTGTATGTGTTTAACAGGTTTTTAAAACCATATGTAAAGAGCAATGACAAAAGAATAGATATTATACAATTTTTCCTAGATGATTATACATGTACTTCATATACATGTTGGAATGTTTCAGTGAGGCAGATATTCACAAACTTGAAAATAATAAACATTTGATCTGATGAGCAAGCATTGTAGTAATAAATATCCAATTGATTGTTGTCTTTAGGTATGATGAAAAGAGCCATGCTGATAATTCATCTTCAGTGCAAGATCACCCAAACAATACTGCTACAGTAGCGACAACTGCATTTGCATCAACACCAGGACCTATCCATCAAAAGCCCCCACTAAATTTAACAGATGTTTCTGGGATATCCTCCTCTGAACATGAAATGGGGAAAATGTGAGTATTTGTGATGTCATACTGCAATTGACATATGTACAAACATACAAACAAATGTTCAATGTACATGTATTCATGTGTGTATGTATTAACACAATTTCCGTATAAAAACAGAAGAACTAGATATAGCATAAATGCAACTTAGATCATACTTTATTTTGCCTGTTGCAGTACCTATTAAATTTCATATAGGGTATCTTGCAGATAATAATACATGTCAGATTTGTAAAGTTATGCAGGGACGTATACTACGGTAGATTATTGGCTTTGATAAATAATAACTTTTTGTGGGCTTCAAAAACATAAATTTATTACAGGACAGAAGTTGAAATGTCAGGTGTTGAAGATCTAAGAAGTAGCAAAACAGATACACAAAAATACAGCAGTTTCATCAATTCATTTGAGTAAGTAATCAATCAACTATGTAAATCTCCAACAGTTTTTAATACATACATGTACATGTATGATGGTATTTCCTGATAATGTGTATTAATTATTATTTATACATAGTTCCATGTTTAGTAGTTCTTAAAAAAAAATCAGTAAAAATATTTTTAAAATAGGGAGATAATGTGTTAATGTTTTTGTTGTGATAAATTACATCTGAGATAACAAGCATTTTGTTTTCTGGACTTGTGATAAAAAGTTTTTTGACATTGTAAATGTATATGATTTTTACTTAAATGAACAACAAATTTATTTTATTTTCTAGTCTTACAATAACAGCATCAGAATTAATGGAGCATGATATTGAAGATGATTTGTCATCAGATGAGGACTATGAACCAAGTTTTAATTTGACACTTAGGTATTAAAAGTGATTTGATTTATCATTGTAACTGCAACATATACATTTTTTGTACATGTAAACTTATCTAAATTTCTTAATTTATCATTCTTCATGTAATGCTATTGATTTTAATTTCCTTGATAATATATACATTTGTATTGAACAGTTTTGTTTATGACATTTATAAAAAAAAATAATTAAAAAAATTAAAAATCTTCATTCCTGATAATTGCTGAAAACTGTTGAAAAAATTCACATAATTTAATTTCTTTGCAGGAAAGACCATGGTTTACAGAATGAATCTGACATTGAAGATGATACAGATGACGAGGAAGATGTAGCTGATGAACCAGAAGTGGATTTAGGGCCCGGCGTTAAACGAGTCTCTGATGCCAATGATGTCAGTAGCTTGCTAGATGACAATCTACTTCTGGTTTTTACAAGTCAGCTTCTAACCCTTGCAAAGACAAACATGCACAAGACATGCAAGGTTAAAGGGTGTGAAGAAGAGGTGTTCATCGTTACTGAATCTGTTTCCTCCGTGATATACATTAAATGGGTAAGACCATACATTTAAATAAAGGTTATATAATCATGATAATAAAGAATAATAATCATATGAAAAAAAGGGGAAGCAAATTTATCAAATATTTTAGTATGACATATTCTAAGCAGGCTAACTACTGAAAATAAACAGAACTTGACAGCGCATAAAGTTTGACAATTTGATATTTTCTTTTACGTTTTACTTTTCAAACATTTATTTCTAGACAGCATCTATGAAGGACAATGTAATGAAACAAATTTTAAAAAATTTACGAAACTACTAACATGTAAAATAATTGTTCTCATGATAGAAATCTAAAAAACGAATTGCACTGTTTACTTTTTCAGACCTGTAAGAATGATCATCTTGCACACAAATGGTGCTCTCAGCCTATTTTAAACAGAGGATTACACAGTGGTGATTTTTTGTTTTCTGCGGCAGTACTCCTTTCTGGTAATAATTACCAGAAGATATCAACACTTGCAAAGTTCCTGAATCTACCCATAGTGTCGAGTTCTACTTTTCACAAGATACAGCGAACATACCTTATTCCATCCATAGATAGGTTCTGGTTACAAGAACAGGAGTCTGTAATAGACCACTTTAAAGACCAAGATGTAGTCCTTTTAGGTTTGTACAAATTTTGTTCTGCAGAATTTGAATCCCTTTAACATTGTACACACCATTAGTTGCCAGAGGAATACAACAATAAGCAAAAGGAAATCTGTGTATCAATTCGTACAATTTTTTTTCTGTGATATGATAACATTATGAGTAAGCTTTATTGACAGTTTCCATAATCTGTTCATTTACATATGTAAATTGATATAAACCCAAACTTCGTAAGGATTATTTTAATATGATTATAAGGGTATTTTTATTTAAGAGATTTGCTATATAGCTACATCATTATGTTAGTGACACAGTTTTCAAAAGAGTAAAAGTAAATGAATAAATGAAAAATTGAAAATGAAAATTGACCTGGTTAATAATAAATGGTTGCTCCATTTTTGAAAATGACTGTATATTTGTAGGTGATGGTCGTATGGATAGTCCTGGTCATAGTGCCCAGTATTGTTCATACACATTTATGGAACATGCCACAAAGAAAATTCTTTGTATTATCACCATGGACAAAAGGCAGACAGATCGAAAGAGTACTAATCTTGAGAAGGCATGCTTTGTTAAAGGACTTCTATATCTCCTAGGAAAAAATGTCAAAGTAGTGGAGATTATTACAGACGCACATGTACAAGTGGAATCATATATGCGTATGTATTTTTAAATCAGAAATTATTACAGAAATTTAATGCATCATGGTCATAATCTTTAGATGAAATTCAAACTATTTATTAAATATAACAATATGGATTTTTCTTTAATTTTGTACCTGAGTAACCTCTCAATAGACATGTGGAATTGCTTCTCCTTTTTTCAAGAAATTGAAACAGGCAATAAAGAATTAAATGTATATACATGTCATTAACAGACTATTCATGTTTTATATAGGAAAATAACACCCAACTATTAAGCATTATTTCGACATTTGGCATGGTGCAAAGAATCTTGGCAAGAAAATAATAAAGGTATGTTATTCTTATGGTTGGCAAATCTAAACATTGGAAATTACCAGTTCATGGTGTATCCAAATAAACAAGTATGAATATTGTCATATTGCAATCTCTTGTCATACATTCATTTATTGATAACATGCTGCAGTATGCTGTTACTTTTTTTTTTAAAAAAAATCTAAAAATAACATTTTATCATTGAAACTTGAGCTATATGAAGGTAGGTAGTAATTGAATATGATACCAGAAAATCAGAAAAAGTCATATACAAGTATACAATATTGAATAACTAGATATCTTGTGTTTTTAGGCTGGTCAGGAAAAACAGAACAAACCACTGGAATGGACACGAGATGTTGTCAACCACTATTGGTACTGTGCAGACGTATCAACTTCAGTAAAAGAATTTGTAGTGAGTAGTAATGACTAGCAAATAATAGAACATTGTAGTAAATCAGTCTATCTAAAAACAGTATAAAAGCCAGGACTTGACCTGATGAGAAAAAAAAAATTGCAATTCTTAACATTGAGAATAAAACACCTTAAATTCTACTTTTTTTTCAAATTTACATAAAAGTGGTTTGAATTCTTACTTTCAGTACTTTGAATTAATTGCCTCCTCATATTTTAGTTTGTAAATGCCTTGATGTAGATTAACTCATTCAATTAGATTGAAATTAACCCACACCAGTTATCTTTAAATCAATACCTAAACTTGTGTATGTATTTGAACTATTGATCCATATTTGAATAGATTTTCCTTCTCTCATAAAAAACATGTAAACAGTTTTGTATTATTATGAATTTCAAGGTAACTGGCTTGGTATTATCCATCATGTAACTAACGTACACCAATGGACCGTGTCATACAGTGACTCTGGCCCAGCTGAATGTAAACACGGGCCCTTGACAACTGAAAGAGAGAAGGGATGGTTGGAAGCAGGTTCAACACCACATCGGACTTTGAGAGAACTTGTATCAAACAAGAGACTCCTGAACAGGACTGCCTACTATCTGAATTGCAGGTAAATTTAAACACTACATAACTGAGCTCTGCAATGATTTTTTTCTTATTAACAATTTGTTAATTCATAGATGTCAATTACTAGAGGCATATTTGATTTAAATGATATATTGTCCACATGCTGCACTTGTTAAGCCCCTAAGTTATGCTTTAATTATTGCAAATGTTTAATTTCAGAAGAACTGCAGAATCGGAAAACTTTCAGAATTTAATTCTGAAATATGCATCCAAAAGAATCGCATGTAAGCCACAAGCATACAGGGCAAGAAATTTGTTGGCTGCACTTGACCACAATGCCCACTGTGGACGGGATGTATTGACAAACAAAGATGGGACAAAAAGGTATTTATTACAACAGAATTGAAGATTGTACTATTTAAAGAAGTTGGTAAATTGATTTACTCTCACTGTTGATTATCTGTTTGATATAAAAACATTAAACAGTAAAAAAAAGTACAGACTAACTAATCTTGACTCATGACTTCGGACAGGCACATGCATAAGTTTATTTTTCTTTGGAAATACCTGTCTTGGATGCCATGTAACATTTTTCTTTCACCTAGGATGCACACTGGTTAAATTTTATACATTATGGAAACATATTCAATTATACTTTTCTATTAAAAAGAAATGCTAACTGTCTGTTATTTTATAACAATTTAACATTGACTTATATTTTTACAATTTGTGCAGGATAAATTAATTTAGAGCTTCTCTAACTGAAAGATCAATTTAGTTCTCTGTAAAAGGTCTTATCATGACCTATATATTTCATTAAATTTTGTGTATTCTAGGATACATAGCAATTTCTTTATCACCTTTCACACAGTATGTATCTTTCCTTATTGGATTTTAAACAGATATTGTTCACTTGCAGGACTCACCGACATTACAGCAAGAAAGGAACTAGGTGGTCAGCATATGAGGTCAAAACAGAGAAGACCTACCCACACATTCCAGCACTAATGAAACTTATAGTTGAAGCTAGGCTGGATGATGCTGTGGGTATGAATCGGAGAGTCTTGTTAGATAGGGATGATCCCCGCAGAATTTCAGCAACCATTGCTCCTGTACCACCCCCACCTACCACTGAAATAATTGCTGAAAAAAGGTCGAGATTCTCTGCTGTGGATTTAGACAGGACCGTAGATTATGTGTGGGATGGTGAACAATATATTTGACTATAATGTTCTATCATGATAAGTTTCATTTACAAGGCTGAAGTCTTGTTTACCTTTCAACCAGTATCTAATTAAATATACAGAAGAATAGAATGAATATGAACTTCCACACTTTTTGAAATAATTATTTCAATGTATGCAAATTATAAGCCATTTATAAATGATTCAAATTCAATTTATAATTTAAAAGATTTATATTTTTGTCACATTTGTATCCAATGATATATTTGAAGCTTTTGTTCTACTGTTTTGAAAGCTTTATTATATTGATTGTTTTGTATGTGTATTTTGTATTGATGATGAGTAACAATTCAGTTTCTTTTCCCAAAACTATATGCCTCAGCTCATATATTTTTGTGTGAATAAAAATAATTATTAAATATACAAAATTTCAGTTATTGTATCGTTTGCCAGAAAAGGACATACTTTTTGTGTGATACTTGCTTGTTCAAAATATTCCTCCCTTGAAAATATTCCATGTGGTTATTTAATATGAACGTTATCTTTGGTCTATTTTTTTAAATAAATGGTCAAGTATCTTTTAATGGACTAGGTTGACATTTGTTTTAAAAATGGGTTGTTTGAATTCTTGGTAGCATTTTTTGGAGGTAGTATGTGGATAGAATGGCTGACTTACTGACATGAACACCAGACATCATATTTTGTTTTAAATCATTATACTTCGGCTGTTATCAGAATATATCAGCAGTCGACAGACAGGACTATATATATGACAGCTGAAAATATAGCCAGAAATAATGATTTCCACATTCAGAAACACATAAGGGTGGTTGTTTTGACTGAATAACATTTTCATTTGATGACTCCCCCGGACTTGATCAAAGATGACAAAAAGATAGTTCATAAAATTTATTTAAG
Source organism: Geukensia demissa (assembly GCA_034783895.1). Lineage (NCBI taxonomy): Eukaryota > Metazoa > Mollusca > Bivalvia > Mytilida > Mytilidae > Geukensia > Geukensia demissa. The sequence goes on along the minus strand of JARWCS010152346.1, from coordinate 5,619 downwards.
TCAGCCCAATCTGCCTGGTATAAAACCAACATATTGTCCCAGTGGATCAGGATATTTTTCCCGTATCCTCCACACACAGCAACTAGGGACTACTCTTCGATTTCCAGCACCTAGGTATCCATGCCTCCACAGAATATACTGTCTGTAGGCAGTGTGTCTGCGGTTTCTGGTGTAATCCTGATCTGGAGGCTGGGCCAAGAAATCATCCCTATATCTGCCAGTTTATGTTTCTAAAAAATATTATATCACAAAAATCAAAATTATATCACAAAAATCAAATCTGCTCGACCATGAAGAAAATCCATTAAAAGCGCAATTTTCATTTCGTTTTAAAAACATTATGAAACATTCTCAACCAAACATTCCGAGACACTTCGAACGGATTCTCAACTGGTTCCATCTAATAATACTTCCTGTCTTTGTTCACGTTTGCGTTATATGTGTCACATACGGATCATAACCACTGGGTTGACTTGTCTAATCTAAATAATGGTTTGAGATCGCATTGAGATACATATGTACGTGAACTATTGCCATCACCTGGCGTTCGTTAACTTTTGCATTCGTCTTCTCCTCTGAACTACTGAGCCGATTGTATTCAAACTTTGCGAAAATGTGGAGTAGCTTGTCCTCTACCAAAATGGTAATTTGGGGTTCGATAAAAAATCAACATGGTCCTCTACCAGAATTTTAATATGATATGATAGACCTGAACATGTCTTAATTCAAAGATACCAAAGGGACAGGCAGAAATCGTTAAGTCGGCAGACAGACAAGGCTATGGCCAACAAAATGAAACGATAGACATATATAGAACACACAACACTCATGACACTACACTGAAAACTAAAGCTTGAGAAACACGAACCATACAAAATCCAGGGTGAGACTTCATTTTTTTCAAAGCTGTTACACAAGAATGTTTGGATCTATAGACAGCTTGATTTACCTGAATCGTGTCTTAGATATTCATTAATCTGTCCATAGACAAATTTTTCAAATAATTAAAATAAGAATAGGTCTATAATTATTCATATCTGTGTTGTCGCCTCATTTGTAAAGGGGAGTCACTCTTGTCAATTTAAGCTTTAAAGCGAATCTTCCTGTATACAGACTTAAATTAAAAAATGTGTGCAATAGATTCGTATAGAACAGCCGTAATGGATCCCGTAGAAGTTTAATTTCTACTGTTATTTGGTGGGTGGCTGTCTTATGGTCAATCATGCCTCTTCTATTCTCATAGAAGCTGAAATTATCAAAATATTTGGGCCGATTTGTGTATATTTAATTTCAAAAGTTCAAAAGTTCCTGGCATAATACATGCATATGAGATTGTATCCAAATGAATAGTTTTGGAATTAACCCAGTTGTTTAACTTTTCAGTAGACGCTTTATAATTGCGATTTTTAATAACACTATCTGCAACATTTCTTAAATTTTCACTATCAACATTAATAGATGAAATTTGACTTTTTGATTGAGAACAGATATCTTTTAGGTGTTTCCATTGTTCACCTATGTTTTGCAAGACTGTATAGCTTCGGAAAAATACTTTGTTTTGCTTGATCTAATAGAGGATGTTATTTTATATCTGCATCGCCTAAATTGTCAAAATCTACAATTTTATGAAAGTAATCTCTTTGCTTGCGCAATTTTGCAAAATCTGTTTTATGCCTTTCAAGTTGCACATTTTTTTACCCTCCTACAGGTAGTAGGAGCATGTCTATTGTGGTATTTATAAGTTTATCATACCACAGATCAAAGGTTACATCTGGATCAGTGACCTGCAATACTTCAATGAAGTTTTGGTGTTTCAAATCATGAAGAGAAGAAACAATTCTTCGTTGAAGTTCTTAAAGTTTCTATATCTGATGACCTTTTGATCATTTGGCTTCATATGACTTTTATTTTGTTTGCCATATCTTAAAGAAAAGCTAACGGGATAATGACTACCCAGACAGTAAATCGGGACATGTCATGTGCATATATAATCTCATCTGGGCGGGTTGTATAGATAAAACACTCTTACTAGTAACTCGTGTAGGATTATACACTATTTAATCAAGACCATAAGTCGATAAAATAGTAAACCATTAATTATGTAATTGTTTCAAAAAAATCTATGTTAAGGTACCCTGTAATAATAACATAATAATTTCCTGTAAACGCATTGGTTAGTTTGCTTTCAAATGATTGATACCACGACTCATCGCTATTAGGAAGCACAGTAAAAACGATTCTTCATGTTTAGAGAATACTTGAATACCACAAAGATTCTACATTTTCTTATTCTATTTCACTTCGCCTTTCATATTTTACAGATTTAAGAAAGTAAGCAACCCAACCTCCCCCAATTTCTGCCACTCGATCTTTCCTGTCATAAGAGTAGTCGGACAATTCAAATTCACTGGGGATAAGAATATTTTCTGTGTTAAAAATGTTTCACACATGCCCAAAATGTCAATTGATACTAGAAATATTTTACTTAATTTCGTCTAATTTAGGCAAAATGTGATGAATATTCTGACAAGTTATCTATAAACCCTTTGAATTATGATGACCATATATGGTGTTATCAACAATAATAGACGAATAAGAATTATCATGTTTTTCTTTAGAAATATTATCAAAATGCGCAGTTTGACTTCCTTCCAAGTTGTATTTAGATTACTTTTGTTTTATCACCGCACAAGAAAATGTGCAGATGATCAACAAACAAAATAAATGGTTTGCTCAATACACAATCTCATTATTGTTGTACGTTAGTTTTGACTCTTGGTAATAAACCCCCAATTACAATATGCGTTGTTTCATCGCTTTTGTGGATACTTAAAATGATGTCACGAAAATTATCAACGAATTAGTTTAAGTCTACTCCAGAGTGGGCGTCATTTCCGCCCAATTGTAGAATAATAGTGCTAAATGGTGCCAAGTTCAATTCCTGTAGGTGTCTTTTTATAGATTTTTTTTGGTATTTCTCGATCTTTCATAATAATCTCATCTTGTATAGTTCTGTTGATTTGTCGTTCGATTTTCAGACAAGCTTTTAATTGAACTATTTGATTTTCAAGACGGAATCGTAACACTGTTGGAAGAGTATCGGACACAGGGTTACGTTATCGTAACTAGTATTATGCAGTCTCAGAATTCATCATTGAAAACATTGAAACCTTTCTTTAAATCTAAAGAAGAACGTGCAACAATGAGAAATTGAAAAGTGAAGGTTTACTGTACATGTAATTGACAGGACTTCAACAAAAGCCGATGACAATTAGGGATTAACCATTGGAAATTTGTGTTTGATTTGAGTCGAAACATTGAAATAAAAAAGAAGGATCCAAATTGTGATCAAAACAGACTGAAATTCGTGAAAAAATGCAGGATGGCTGTACCCCAGGACTGAATATTGAAAGAAAACCAAGTTTGGCAGGTGGATAAAAGGGCAGTATCAAAATGTTGTGATTGATTGATGATTGGATGGTGCGTAACCTCCAGTGGCAAATATTTCATGCATATTCAGGACGAGAGCTTATTAATGATGAGTGACGATGAATGAACCTTGCTTTGTACTAGACCGACACGCTGTGCCAGATTTTTAATGTGCTAGCTTACGAAAAGCAACAGTCCACAGGAAGACATGTCATTTATCCCAGACACATTTATCCGACTCTGGGCCAACCGTTCTTTGTCCTTACTCCTAAATGCCGCGTGCTTTGCACAGAAGCAGCAAATATCAGTCTTTGGTTTAACCCGTCCGGGGATCGGACCTACAATCTTCCGAACTCGGACAGCACGTTAACTATTACACCAACGAGGCGGTTTAAGTGTTGTGAAGAGCTATTTCTATTTTATATGCCGGTTAGAGGTTAAACAAATGTTTGTCACATCACACTAAGTCATATTTAGCAGAAGGTTTTCCAAGACAAAATAAATTTCTTAATAAAATTAAAGAATTGAAATCTGCCCGACCGAACGATTTATCTTTCGTTTTTTTCATTTGAAATCAAACGAACACTGAAATCGTACATGGGTTGCGAAATTTCGTTCGTTCGTGTTTTTTTTTTTTTTTTTTTTTTTACTTTTTTTTAAAATAATTAAAAAGTTTATGTATAATTAAATTGTTTAAATATTAAAAAACAAATGGTCCTCGTGTTTTTTCGTCGTTATGCAGAATTGGGTAAGAAAATAGGATTTTGTATAACAGAATTAATAATGGATAATGCTTTTGACTATTATGATAAAGCATTTACTTAAAGCAGTAAAATATCATTGACAACTTCATTTTATTATTAGTATTGTATTAACACAGATTATTCACACATAGTGTATTCATATTAAAATTGACACATATAAAGCGAAATTAGTAACATCATGTAGAGCATATAAAACATTAATATTATCTAATGTTTACTCCTTGTCCTTTATGTACTTTTAGATAGTTGGAATGTGTAATTGTCTCCATCTTTGGGAAATGTTTTATCAACAGCTAAAATATAAGAACAAATAAAATTATCTAGGGGATCAGAACAAATAAATCTATATAAGAGGAAAATGCTGATGGATTTAAAGAGATGAAAAAAACCTCAAAGACATACGATGGTCTGTAATCATATAAGTCTTCTTGAATTACGTATAACTGACCTACCCAGATTCAAGTCGTTTGTCATATCGCATGAAAAGCTTTTATTGTTTTAGTATCGCTACTGTTACGGTGTCCAAATCCTACGATATTACCAGCCAAGGAAGCGATATTTCAATGTTGGAATGAAAAAGCTTATTGTCACGGTAGTTTTCTAAATTTATCTTTTTAAGTTTGTAATATTTTCAGGTAAATTCTGCATTTTAACGACATTTAATATGACTTCACAGTGACATCATTTCCTGTTTATTTTTGTCTTGAGTAGAAAAATGTAAATCACGATTCTACACAAATAAGACAAAATAATTGAATGATTGATTGTTGGTTGCTTAACGTCCAGTGGCAATTTTTTCATTCATATTCAGGACGAGAACAAGTTCAATATTCATCAATTAATTACCGAAAGATGGGGCAACCATTCACCATTTTGGCGTTTGTAATCAGAACTCATTTGTGCTCTCCAGGGCTCGACACACAGAGCTGACCCAGCGCGAACCCCAAGGTGGTGGATAGGGGAGGCTCTATCGTTGAGGGTTGCAAGTTTATAATACGGAAAGCCTGGCCGTGGACCATAGTGGGTGACGTGTTTGGAGAGTGCCTTGCTCCTTGCATGTAAAAGACCCCTTTTGTAGTGTTCAAAAGAGAAGGCTAATGTCGCTACAAAAGGCTAAATTTTTCGTCCCTACCCCCTCACCTCACTCCCTTTTTGCCCTGTTGTGTTCCATCCCACAGGATATTGATAATTGTTGAACTTGTTTTGGTCCTGAATATGCATGGGTATATTTCACACTGGACGTTAAGCAACTAATAATCAATCAATCAATTATTTGAACAACAGGAAGCATGATGACGACAGGAACATTGGGTTGTCTAATATAAAAGTTTAATACCAACGCGGTCGATAATATATCATGATTTTATGATGGTCGTGTACCTCCTTGACGTTATTTGTTAGAGATTTTAGTTTCATTACTTAAATT
>JARWCS010152235.1:0-14456 GCA_034783895.1 Geukensia demissa | reverse complement strand
GTTGGGACCAGAAAAAAAATTCGACACATCCGAAATTTCGACTTAAGCGATTTCGAGACAACGAGAATACACTGTATAAGATTTTTGTGTCATGAATATTTACACCATATCCCCCTTTTTCTTTTTAGCTCACCTGGCCTGATACTGATATATCTCATTTTAATTCTGTTTTCTTCATCTCAAATAATAACACTAACCATAGTTACATTTTCTTTCAGACACATTAGAAGAACAATTGTATGACAACTTCAAATTGAATTCATCTAAAATTCTTCATTGCACTGCAAAGTTCATGGGCACAAAACGAAATCCTGCACCTGACAGTGAATTATATCCAAATAAGGACATAGTTCAAAGATCATATGGAGCAGTTCATGACCTTTCTGTTACCAGAATAACTGTAACACCTAGAACAATAGGGGCAAAGGTTAATTTGTCAGATGATTGTTTAAAGCTGTATGATAAACCACAGGAAAGAGAGAGGGGAGATAATTCAGGAGAATTTGGTCGTGCAGCACATATTACCATAGGAACAGCTTCAGGGATTCCTCCTGCAAAAACAAATGATGATTTGTTGGATGTTTTAGAGGAAGAACTGAAATGTAAACTACAAAATATCACCATGACAACTCATAAAATTGCCTTGGGGACAGTTACACATGTTGGGAGAGATTTGTTTGTTGTAAATTTGGAGCAGCCAATCAGAGTTGAAGGATTGTTTATTGGTTATTATGGGGGAAATTTTGGTTCGCCACAACGAAAGTAAACTTTTCTTAAAAGCACACAGTTTTTAAATCTTATTTGACAATATGTGGCTATAAGTGAGTCATCAAATTATAAAATCAAATAATTCATACAAAACCATAGTTTTTTTCTCCTGGATTTTATAAATTAAAAGACCATGTTTTTTTGAAAATTATAAATATTAAAGCTTATCAGTCAAATGGTCATGAAAATCAAATTAAAAAATATGAATCTGCCCTTTTTACTATTTAAATCGCCGTTTTAAAATTTCCAGCGCCAATGTGCACCGCCATCATTGGTATAGTTGTGATGTCACGAAGTCGGTTTGTGAAGTGAAAGTGAATAAGTAAACATTTGATAATCGCGTATGATGTCTGGAGATAGTGAAATTTAGGACTTGTTCCATATAATTTCGAGCCGGAATTTACAGAGAAAGAGATCGATGAGCTACGTAAGATGTCAGAATGCAGTAACGGAGGAAGAGATCTGCAGCATGATGACTGGTGTTTTTGGCACGAGTGTGAGGAAATGGATACTGTCGAACAGTGTGTATGTTGGGGATCAGGGATGTTTACATGTCCAGCATCTGTTACAAACCGACTTAGTGACGTCACACACAAGCTATCGGCATTAATCAATTAAATTATCACCATCGATGTCTTACAAGTAGGAGAGTTCTACAAGATGGCTATCTGCATGTAATTTGAAGATTTCGATTTTTGCACAGCCTTGTGCATTTTATGCAAGGACTTTTTGTATTAAAAGTTATTTATTTTTGTTTACATAGGCATGATTTTTTATAGGAAGCCTGCTTATTATAAAGGTGGTCTTTCCCTTTAATTTTAAAGAAAAGTTCCCCATAAGTTTTAAGGACTGTCTATCATATCTCTTGGTGAATTTGGAATAATTTTTATCATTGATATTTTATAGCTTTCTTGATTTTAATACCAAAAATTGGTTACAGCGTTAACAATGATGCAACTGTATTAACTTTTGTGTTAAAACTCAATTTTTGTGTGGAACTTGTCAGCTTCTCAAAACTATACTGAAGAAATATTGTTTCAAAATTATAAAGATCAACTTTAGGTAGGCTTGTTTTATTTGCGCAATTTTCATCAAAATTGGATAAAAAATATCTAAGGATGTTTTGACAAAAGGGTTTATATGAAATATATAGAAATTTTATCGTTTGATGATATGTGGCCTCATACTTTTGTTCATCAATTTTATCAATTTTTTTTCTGGTATTATTTGATCATGAATCCTTGTCTGTAATTGTTCATTTTACGTTTTAGGGATACATATATTTTTTTATATATCAAATGACTGCAAGTGAGAAACAAGAGAAAACCGAAGGGTGGGTCAAAAGGAATACATGAAAAAAAGGAACATATTTATTGACACAGGTCCCACATAAAGAAAAGGGTGTTAAGTCGGGTGGCTGCATGGGTAAGCAGTTCCTTTCTCTTTAACAACTAAAAAAGAAATATACAATGTATTTATGGACATAACAGATCCAACACAAAGAACAGGAGGTAAACTTGGATGGTCCGGATGGGTAAGCATTTCCTTTCTCTTTACAAAAGATACCTACCAAATTTCAGTGTGTTGTACAGGGTATATAAGCTCCTGTGTTTGTTATTGTCGTATAAAGAATTAGTGTATTCTTCGTATTAAGTGCCCATTGCTCTACACCGAACCTAACACAACGTAACATAACATAACATAAGACAACTCATACAGTCAACCACAGGGCACTGTCAATGAGAACTACTTTAACAAAAGCATAAGAAGCCCCAGGCAATACAATTAAAAGATTCCATGAATAATTCACCAATCAAAATAGCCCAGCTTTGTTTGTGGCAATTGGTGATCACTGTGTTGGTCCATTTGTCTGTCCCCTGAGGGTACCTATTTTGTGGCTACACCCCCTTCTAAAGTACTGAGTCACTTTCAAAACTTTGAAAAGTAAAGCACTTAGTAGTGGTCCCTGCCGTCGGATTTGGCTTCCCATTTCGATTCGTTTAGATCTGAGTGCTTCTTTTGCTATATTTGAATCTTTGACTTCCTATGTTTCGGTTCTAATGCTACTGATGAGAGGTTACTCCTTGAAATGTACATAAAGCATACCTAAATTTTCCATATTTATTTAACATTGGTAAATTTGTATTTTAAATTCTAGTTATTGTCTTAAGGGTTGATAAAACTTCCTCCAATGCATACAGAAGATTAACAAATCTCATGTTAAAGTTTCATGAGCAACACATTGTTCTAGAGGTGGCTTCCTCGAGACTTTTACCATTTCCAGACAAGATGTCATGTACATTAGGAGGTTTAGTCTATATCACTTAGATGCTTATCGATGAAGCGTCTGGGGTTTACGAATAAATGTGTGTTATGGTGATGTAATAACATGGTAGTTCGAGTAAACTGCAGATAAGCAAGAATTTGCTGGAGTGGATTAACATTTTACATTGGGGTATTTGCAAAAGTAGAGCGATAAACCATCATCACATGTATTTATCAAATAATTTTTTAACAGAAATTTGCTTCATTTTGTTAAAATTCTAAAACACGGACAAAACGGAAGGCCTCGAAAAGTATTTCTTTTTTTTTGGATTTGGCCTTCCATTTCGATTGGTTTTGATTTGAGTTTTCCTTTTGCTATGTTTGGGTCTTCTATAATCACAGGCTCTCTATTCAGAGAGATTATATCTCGTAGATGAGAGTCTGGAATCAAGACTTACGTACGCAACTTCTTTTAACGTACATTTTGATGTACATGTGAGAAATAACATATATATGTATATAGGTGGTCTAAAAATAGCAACAACAACCTTGTTTAATCAACGTTGGATCAACCAAATGCAGATTGATACAATTACAAATAAAATAAAATCCAAAATTGCTCACGCGATCGTCTTGCAATTTTGGATTTACCAGCTCCGAACTCTTGAGCTGGATGGCTTAAATGAACGTGACGGCAAGAAAACATTAAGATTAAAGTAAACATTACGTGGCTGTCTTAATAGTTTGTAAAATATTTTTAGAATTAAAGTTTATTTTGTAAATATCAATAATTTCGTACTCGACGTTCATAACGAACTAAAACTTTCAAAATTATTTCGGCTATCCCCAGCTTCAGTTTCAAATCATTCACAGTGACGCCTGATGAAGGTTTGTATTATTGATTTTCATTGTCAAACTACTTTAGTATAGTTGCTTTTATTTTTGTTCGAGTGTAGTTTTTTTATTCTACTGACTTAAACAGTGTGTAGTTTGCAAAATTGTAATCTAGGGTTAATGTGTGATAAATGTGTAATTCAACGGCGAAATGTCTCTGTCAAACATGTTCAAACGTACATCAAAGCAAACATTAAACTCGATCATGCACATCAGTTCGCATTTCGTGTGAACGCGGCATTAATATCTTTTGGTATCTTACAGACGCAACTGCTGGTGGAGTGTCATTCTAAGACAACACTATATTTAAGAATTGTCGAATTGTTTTATATTAAAATATAATTCACTGAAATAATTATCTTTTTACAGGGTATGGTAACACGGCACCGAAGACAAGTCTTGGACGTCTAATAACCATTGTTTACGCCATTGTCGGAATACCTTTGACGTTATTATGTTTAGCCAATCTGGGAGGGTTGATGGGTAACTGCTTTAGATTTTTATATAAGCATTTTTGTAAGATGGTAATATGTCTATGTTGTCCACAGCAAGCACAGTGGTATGCGAAACGACGAGCTAAACAATTTTCTAACATTCCAACTGACATACATTCTCTTAAACAATCAAAAGACAAAAGTGTTTTAAGACGTCAATATCATGGCGGTAAAGAAGAAAAGGTCAGAGTTCCAATCTTTGTCAGCTTAATGTTAATAGCTTCGTATATTTTGGCAGGAGCAGTAATATTTTCTTCTTGGGAGTCAGAGTGGGATCTATTGATTGGCTCCTACTTTTGTTTTATAACTTTAAGTACTATAGGGTTCGGTGACTACGTTCCGGGATCCAACAGTGGGTCCTTTGACAATCAGGAGAAAATGATTATTTGTAGTTTATATTTAATTTTTGGACTGTCTATGATAGCCATGTGCTTTAACTTAATGCAGGAAGAGGTTCGCGCAAAATTCAGATGGTTAGGACAGAAACTTGGAATTATAGATAATAAATAATTGCACTTGCTTTGAATTGAATGACAGTTCCACCGACTTAATGTTGCATTCTTCGAATATTCTTTTCACGGCTGTGTTGGATCGGTACCAAGACAAAATAAGTAACACGAACGGACATTTATTTAAGATAACAATTTGTCCGGAAAACATTTGAACAAAACATTATGAATATATTTCTGAATTTATATAATCTGAAGAAAACAAAACTTTGCAATGACTTTCATTGAACATGTTGAATCGCGTCCTCATGAACAGCGTATGACAATGTCAGGACTAATGAAGCATGGATGGTACATGTTGTAATGATAAAAATCCGGGAAGTAAAGCGATGTCAAATTCGGTACGGCCGACCTACTGAGAAATTCAATGGAATTATTGGGAACATAATTATTGTGCTACATCTTGATTAGTCAAGAGTATTTTGGGTTTCCGTAGACTAATTTCATTCGCGAAGATCCGTTAAAGATGAAAAGCCACATTGGATTACAAGTACAGGGCCTGTGTTCGACCTTAACATTTAAACAAAGAAGTTTACGTACAGACAAAAAGGTTGTGAGTGTTACTTTTCGTCAAGTAGCTACCTAAAGTAGACACAAATATTAGTAGAATACTTCTTCTGTGAAAAATTATTTGAGACACCACTCTAAACGAATCGCATCGGAGAGTTTAATTATACGCTTGTTGAAGTCAAAAACAGAGATACAAGGACTATAAGAATACTACCCAAAAGGGACGTTGGAAAAATAATAATCGAAATGTTGTTTTTCACAACATTTTGTTAAGATTCTGAAAACGACCATTAAGGATGTTGATATCTAATGAAAGTGTAGTTGTAGTTCATTTAGTAAAATTGAATATATAGCATAAACTTAAATCAACTTTTAAGTAAATAGTTCAGTTTTCTTTTCTGTCTTTAGTATTAACTGATATTAACTTTATAGTAAATAGTTCAATTTTCATGTCTGTCAATAAAGATGAAGGAACATATTCTATTTTGTTTTGCTTAAGCACCTGATGATGTTCAACACTGAATGAATTTGTATTTTCTTTTTCGAAAACAATGTTAACATGCTGTACTTTTACAGATACTTTTTGCATGGTAAACGATCAAGAAATATTGTCCGGTATCAGTAATTTTATATAGCGACTTTAGAAGAAAAGCAAAGTCCACTGACTTTTGAACTAATTATAATAACGAGTGGTATGAATTTTCTGCTGATGATTTCTTTACTTCGGTTAAAAAAGAGCAGCCGCTTTTAACATTTTTCTTTAGTCAAAATGTCTTTATAAGGAAATGTGAAGGTGAACATATTGCGATATTTTCGAAATTCAGAGGCTTTATCTATCTTAATAGATTTCTTTCTTTTTAGATTTGTATTTCATGCATCTTATAAAGCTATCATGACTTAACTTTCAGTGTAGTGTTGTGTGTTCTATGTTTGTCTTTCGTTTCATTTTGTTGGCCATGGTCTTGTCTGTCTTCCGACTTCACGATTTCTGTCTGCCCCTTTGCTATCTTCAAATTCCTTTCATTAAAGTTGAGGTCTCTAGAAGTTACGGTTTCCGACACAAACTGTTTGAACGAAGGTATTGATTTTTAAAACTACTACTTTCAGGAATAAAATAAACTTTTACGCTATTTCCAGGCTTTTACATTGAAAATATATGTATATGGTTGCTCAGGACTTTTTGGTTTGCTATAGACTTAAATTTTTTCCTAGCTGCAATTTTTGGGGTATTATGTTGAATATGTTTGCGATTTTAAGATTCGTTCTGTTTCAGTTTTCAAAGTGTCGACAAAAACGTTATTTTTAACACAAAAGTGCCTTTTAGACCCTCGTTCTATATGGCCCTACTTAACGCAATAAGTGTGGAGCTTTATGATGGTTTTCTCTATTAATTTCCGCTACCATTCCTAAATACGTGGTGCTTAAGAATTTTTGCCAGTTTTAAAGGACACAATTATCATTATCCAAATGAAAACGTATTTCATTGTCATTGCCTTCTGTGTAAAAAATATGGTGTTGTAAAAAGAATGCGACGATACCAAACGTGAAGATAGAAATCGTCAAGTCGAGAGACAGACGAGGTCATGGCCAACAAAATAAAACGTAAAACAAACATAGTTCACACAACACTTCACAAAAAACTAAATTTGGAGTAACACACCCTATAAAAACTCGGGTTAGTTCAGATACTCCAGAAGGATGAGCAACTCCTTCCCCTGGTGGCACGCGTCGTGTTATTCATAAGGCAAAGTCTCAATCGATGTTTGTCACAACCTATCTATAGAGGAGCGAATTTGCATTTCCGACAGTGGAAAATATCCATTTTCATTTATGAAAATGAATGGATATTACGTATCGGTCAAACAAATCATGATGGCGACCGAAAAGTTTTCGGAGTGATGACATGACTTTAATCTTTTCCCGAGAAACCTTTGATTCAGTAGTATTCTAGTCAGCTGCAAACATCTATCAATAAAATCCTGATAGGATGCATATGCCATTGAGTAGCGTATCAATTAAGAAATATAAACTCCGGATGCAGTTGCGACTGGAATGTTACTACACATGAACGGAAAGTTTACAATGGGAAAAATTAGTCATCTCTCTTGTCGTAAAGTTTTGTTAATAACCAGTATTTACCGTTAATTTTTGTACAAATTGGTGGTTGCTATGAGCTTGAAATTTTACTTTCATCCCATTTGTTGGAGACACATTTTGCTGAACATTTTTGACATACAAGTTTTCTTTATATTCTCTTACCATTAAAACACTTTCATTCTGAACAAAAATGGTAACATTTTGGTAGTTCAAACAATTTTTCACCCATGTACTAAATTACATGTAATTCGTCTTTTACAGTTTCCGAGAAATGTCAGTAACTAACATTGAAGGTCAGCATGACCTTGACCAATGAAGACTGACGTTTTTAATGCAGCATAGAAATATTTTATTGTAAAGTAAAGGTCAAAGTTTTCTAAGAAATACGGTTCTCGACAAAGAATATGGTTTACGGAAAAGTTAGAGAGATAACTCTTAGAAAATTTCTGTTTTTTCGTAGTGTTTAGCATTAAAGTAAGTCCTGTTAAGAGTGATGTATATTATAAATTCAGAGGTGTACGTAAAGCGTATGATTGTCTACAAGGTACCTTTGACAACGGTTATAATGGAGCAAATCAAGACAAAACTTAAATTTTAAGCGTGAAAACGGCGTGCAGACATTAGAAGGAGCGTAATATTCTTATATGGGATGAAGGTATATAAGTACATATGTACATCATGTGAACCAAATTAGCAAAATGTTGTTTTGTTTTACCTGTGAATACAAATATACGTTGCCTGCACATAACCTGCATTCCAAAATTAATTAAAGAAAACAATGATCTGAAATAAATGTCGAGTCGAGAGGAGCTAGCTTGAGATACATGTTGCTGTCGAAATTTTCTTTAAAGGTTTTTGTAGATCAGTAATAGGTTTTGATTTATTTAGATTTGCAAAGATCTTTAACAAATATTATATTTGTATCAATTTTTGATGCAACGCTTTTTACACTTTTTATCTATTGAAATACATGTTGCTGTCGAAATTTTCTTTAAAGGTTTTTGTAGATTAGTAATAGGTTTTAATTTATTTAGATTTGCAAAGATCTTGAACAAATATTATATTTGTATCAATTCTTGATGCAACGCTTCTTTACGCTTTTTATCTATTTTCTACCTACATTTATCCCAACCAATTTGTATTTTATGATAACGCTTAACAATAACATTAATAGTAAAGGCAGTCCATTGCTTACCAAACTTCCGCTTTTCTCATGATACATGTTTCACAATCTAGTTAAATTTTAAGACTTCTGACAGATTTAAGATTGAATATCTGTTAACGATGTCTGATTCATGAAAACTTCATGATGCACCAAACTAATATTATCTGGGTTAATAAAATATGTTGACAACTAGACAGTAAAATGCTTCTGAATGTTCTACAGCTAAGTGATTCTTCCAATAAAGACAATCTTTCGGAATGTAGAATGAAAATAAATTGAAATGCAATTTCGGATGTATACAAACCCTAAATCTCAACCGAACACGCAGTTATGTTAACTACATAATAAAACATACATATTCCTTAAAAAGAAAAGTTTTACGTAAGATAAATCTGAGCATTATTATTTAAACAAATAAATCCAGTGTAGAATACCCATTCGAATGACCAACAGAACATAGTCCCAAGAGACATGACAAATTCGACGCAAACTAAAAGATAAAAGGAAACAAAGGAAACGAAGTTTTGGAATCTACAAACTCCTTTACAAAACAAGAGGGGATCAGGTTCTTCGAAAGGGCAAGCATCCCATGTCTCGCGGCTGACACCCGTCGTGCAATACTTTAACTGTAATCAGGGTTGATGTCAGTCCGTGAAGAGGTCAACTTATTATTAAATTTCCGGTCCACAAGTAGTTGAAATATACTGATACCATATGAATTAATCAATTCATGATGGCGACTATAAAATCGAAGGAGGGACGACTTTAAATAGAAAATATGTATACTTGGCACAAGCACGAGAGTATTAAATCAACTGCAACACATAAACTCCGTTGGCAGGGGAAGCATGGAACATGCCACATAGAAAAAGAAATTTTAGAAACAAATTTACCCTCTTAGTCTATTTCGAATAAATATTTAGAATAAATCTAAGTATGAAGCAATTTGTTTCGAGTCGGTGGTTTCTTTAATTCTTAGTTCACAGGGAAAGTGACAAAAATATGATGTTAATATACACATCATAATAAAAGATTGGATTAAAGTGCTTATTACGCTATTAAAGTGTAAAATTTGCAAAACCGTATTATGCTTGTACTAGTTTTCGATCTCCTCCTTATTGCTATTTCCTTGAATTTTTTTAGCGAAATATCTGATACCAGAACAAATCTTTCAATATTTGTCAATAAATGTATATATTTATTTCATACAATGTTTGGAAGCCCCCTTTTCGACTTTGAAATAAAAAGAGGGACCTGTTTTCGATCTATCTAGAGAAGTTCTAGAAAAACTGACTTTGAGGCTCTTTATGAAAAATATTGAATACAGCATTTGACATATTATCTTAAAAATAGATATTATTTAATTAGATAAATCTAGAAGTCTTTTTTCGTCTGGGCGTAACATACGCGTGTTGTGACTGTTCACATGGGTATCTAGTCCCCAGAAGTTTCTTGCTCACCATGCGCAGATGTTCGATTTCTGAAAATATAGAATATACATGACTATCGATTACATGTTCATTAACCAAATTTGATTTCTAATTTTCGTGTGTGTGCAGTCATAATTGAATGACCATCAACGAACTTCCCCTATCCTTCTTTGGGCATAGATGTACATATCGCAGCTGCTTCGCTACTTTAATGGCACTTCACGAGCAGAGTGTATCTATGGTAGTAAATTACTTTAAAGTCTTACCTCCTAATATAGCAACTTATTGATCGATGCTGTCGTCGCCATTATTAATTTAGTTTAAGTGTGTCGACAGCAGATCTGTTGATAAACTTTAAACAAAACGCTGTTACCTATTTAAGGCGTAAGGATAATGCTAAGAGTTTCTCGTTTGAGACCGTGTGCCTATAGAGCAGCTGGCCCTTCTTGTTGAGTTCTAGAAGTCCAAGATTAAGAGTGCTTCTTTTATTTTTTTAATTTTTGTATGGGAAATGAAATAAATAAATGAAAATACCTTTCTTTTCTTTACTTTTTTTAACTTTCCTAATCTATTTTCTTGGCTGTGAAATTATAAAGACATTAGCATTACATGTTCAACAATCACGACATAATAACGACAAATATTAAGGTTAAAGGACAAGTTTTTCTAACTTTTCATTATGTTATTTAATTACATATGTCTCTCTGTCTGAATAATAGTTAAAGGTAAACGTTCCATACAGCAGTGTATATACACGATTAAGTTGTTTATATGTCCATCTTTGTATGCTTTACCTACTTAAACATTTTTTAATTAGTACTGTTTATACAAATATTTTACGTAAAGAGGATTATTAAAATAATGGAAATATAAAATGATATTATTGATCGCGTACAAAGCAACAATAAGCCTATGCGGCTTGCTTCTACGTTAATTGAAGAGAAGTTATCAGAATGACAGAACGCGAGGCAACAACGTAAAACACCTGACATTATTTAATATCACAGAATTTTACAAGGAAATTATGATGTACAATGGACATATACAAATGGTTATTTGTTTTTGTTTCTTCAATTTGAAATTTGATTTTTAAACTAATTTCATAATTGAGGTAGGTCAATTTTATGTTTTATGCACTATTTAATTATTGTTATCGTGTTGATTAAAACTCAAATCCGTTTGCCTGTAAAACATGTTATAGCTTTCTGATATAAATGCATTACCAGGTTATATTACAAATGAGATTGTGTTAATTGTTAAAGGATGTCGAATGAAATTGACAACATATAGGATGTTGTTTTACGGAAAAATTTGATTTTTTTGTGTTTATCAGAACATTTTTATCATACTTATCCATAGCTAACTAACCAAAAAATATAAACAATAACGTTTCGCCTTCTTTCTAAATGTACGCCGTTGATGGTATCTTTCCACTTGTCATCTTTATGGTAGTTGTAATGAAGTATCATAAAAAGGGGGCAGAACTCTGTTTTCCTTGTTTTATCCCAACCAATTTCTTGCCTGTACCGAATCACTCTTTTTATTTATCTTTCCTTTATTTATATTCTTTCTTGTTGCTTTTGTTTACATCTTTTCTGTTTTTGATTGTTGTTGGTTATTAGCTGCTGTACAGTGTTGTGTTGTTCTGCAAATTAAAAGTGTCATGTTATTATTTTTGTAATTTAAAAAAAATATTGTAAGCGCTAGGTCAACGTTAGAGAATACACGTATTCGTTCGACCCTAACGGTCACAGTAAGAAACCACTTTTTTAAAGCATATATATGGGTTACATATATCATGACATTTTACTAGAAACTTAAGTGGTCGTCTTAAAATATATAAAAGCTGTTCACTAATCTGCATCAGCTGATTTTACACCGAGCTTCTTTGGAGACTGTGTTATTCATCTGATGTGTTTGTTTTATCAGTGAATTATTTTTGTATGTGCGTTTTCTTTTCTTTTGGTTAAGTTAGACTTGGTAGATTTTAGTATTTCCTATAGTGTTAAGAGCAAGCAAGAATAAAATTTGTAAGGCTCTTCCTACAGATGCAGACGTAACCCTCAGCTTAATTTGGACTCCGGTTTTTTTAGATTGTTTTTGTTGTGATGTTTGTGCTTGTTTAATGTCATTGTATTTTAACCGGATTTCCAACATTTTGACTTCGAGCACTGCTGACGAGTTGTAATTCATGGAAATGGCCATACAGTGCAATATCTGTTGGCTTAGTTCTCTATTGGTATTTTGTAATACTTTATTTAAACATCAGGAAAGTTTTTGTAATCTATTTTGTCTTAATTCAAAACACATTTTCAGTCATTTTTCCTGTTGTGTGGGTTTTAGTTCTATTGACGTTGTTGGGTTGTCCTCTTTTATCTTGATTTTATGGACAAACTATTGAAACTGGACATTCTCGGTATAAGTTCTGTATGTAAATATTTTTTGTCTTAACTTTAATGTCTAATTGACAGTGGTTGTTGTTGTTTTGTTGGTCATTTAATGTTATTTGTTCACCATCTTTTCATTAGATGAGGGCGATTGACGTGTTTTATGAATTAGTTTCACATTTTGTATTTCAGGGTCTTCCAGCTTCCGTTATGGTATGGAATCTGGTTCATTATGCAAGGCCGTAATGGGACCTATAGAACTTTAAATTCGACTGTTATTTGGTGAATGGCTGTCTTATGGACAATCATGCCACATCTCCTATTTTAATATTCTGGTCCTTTCCATTATAGGTTTTTTTTTGCATTGTTCGTCATCTCCCCTACAATATTCTGGTCTTTTTTCATCGTAAAATTTTGTGACATTCTGGAAATTATTCCTACAAATCATGATTCCTTCCTTCGACATTCTATTTTTCTTAGGTTAGTTTTGATCTTTTCCTCAACACTTTGGTGTTCATTATCCCAAAAATAGGATCCTCAACATACAGTTCTAGTTCCTTGTTACCATCGTGGATCCTTCTCATGGACATTCTGGGCCTCATTCATCATGAACTCTCTCCCTGACTATAATGGTTCTCTTAAGTAAAAATTCTAGATTTTTCCTTTAAATACTTCTGGATCTCTCCATTTGGATTTTCGTTAGCTTTCTGTTTCCAGTCTACATTTCGGACCTCTCTCCTCCACATTATTGACTTTTCTCATCAACATTCTTCCTTATCACTTTTTCAAATTGACTATTATATCTCGAAATTTCTGCGACAGTGATCATCTTGAGTAGAGAAGTTGACTTTGCCTTTTATCTCCTTGCTCAGGATAACTGTATTATACAAAGAAAGACCAAACAATCTCAAAATATAGATTATGACTGGTGTTAACAACGGAAACATCACGGTTGTCTTTAAAGGGACATGTAGGAATATTACCTTCCGGACATTCCGAGTAGATACCTGGTTATTTCTTTTATTGTTTCTGGCGACCTTGTTTCGTTTCAGGTTTTCCATAGTTCTTGTCCTAATTCACCTATCATTTTTCTATTTTTGAAAGACCATTCAAATGTCAAAGCATCATTCATACTAAAGTAGGATTAGAAAAATATATTATATAATATGGATAATCACCTTTTTATAGAAACAAAAATTGAAGTAAGGATTAAAGTTTCAACGCATTTTATGAATAAATGATCAGAAATATTGTTTTAGGCTGATATGCAATATAAGCGTTGTAAATCAATACTTTCAGTGATAATCTATTTTTGCAACAACTAAGTGTTCAACTTTTTACTTGGAAAATATTAAGCCAACAGATATTCACAGAAAATAATTTATTACTCAGCATTATACATGTAAACTTGCTATAGGCCCTTCAAAACCTTTTGTAGATAGCACTGTTGTTGACATTAAGCCAGCAAAACATAACGACTTAATACTGTTTTTTATCTATTCTTTTCATTTTCAAGATGTTGTACTTTAAAACTACAGGTATAATACATTAACGATTCAGGAAATTTTTTTAATTACGTCGGAAAAATTCATTTATTTTCTTTATATTTTATTTTTACAAATCCATGACTTTCGTAATTTGTTCGTGTCGAACATGTAGCGGAACTTCAGATGGTAATATATCTGCTGTATTCTAATAACAAAGTACTCTATTGGAAGCGTTTAATCTTATTGTTTAGATTAATCTGGCCGCCCTTGCTACGGTGTTTTTTCGATCCTTAACCACACATACATGCACATGTAACAGTTTGCTATCAACGTGTACCATTAAATATTGGTTCTTTCTGGCCAGTTTTTTGATTGATTGATTGATTGATTGAGTGTTGTTTAACGTCCAGTGGCAAATATTTTATGCATATTCAGGACGAAAACAAGTTA
>JARWCS010152125.1:0-14458 GCA_034783895.1 Geukensia demissa | reverse complement strand
ATAATGTGGACAGACGGACGGACAGACAGGGGGATTCCTATATACCCCCGAACTTTGTTTGCGGGGGCATAATGATGAACGTCAGGGGAAAAGTCTGTATATAGAAATTACTTAATATATATTTTTATCATATGTCGGTAAATTGCAATACTACGTGGTTTTGCTTTAGCTTTACTGGCCATTGACGTCAGACTTCATTTAAAAAATATACAGGTCATACAAATACACACATATATTTGACCTTTATGTAAGAATTTAATGATACTAGTAAAGCCATCACATATTGAAACACATTTTTTTCACCATCAATACACAAAAAAGGGAATGCGCTGACTCTTTGATGTGCAAAGTTTGAGTGGGTGGTGACATATTCAGATCATAACTTACTATCCAACCTCTATTGCTTGAGTTTATCAATTTAAACTTTAGCCACCGTCGAAATTAATACGTAACCTTTCCCTCTTTTACAATACATTTTTGTGGTGTGACAAAAGATAGTTACCAATTGCAAGAAGTCATTATACAGATCTGTAAGGACGCTTAATATGAAATTCTAATTATTTCCAAAAGAAGTAAACTTATCAATGTTGACTTGTTTTTTTTAAATCCCTTTTCTCTCTTGTCAGTCCTTATTCGCCTTGATATTGTGTTGTACAGGCTCTGAAGCTAACGAATTCAAAATAGCGGTTAATTTGTTTATTGTTGCAATTCGTCGCTGCAGACAAATTTTAATAACTTTCCATGTTAAGGGTGAGATTTTGTGGTGGCAAGCTCGGGAGGGTAAGTTCCCATTTTTTCTGCATGGTAGGGGTGAGCAGCTGAAAAATTGAGAGCCCCCCTATTCATATATTGCTACCTGTAAAATTTATAACCTATTCATATACTAAAGTTGATAAATCTGCCCTATTTATTTATTTTATTTTAAGACAGCTTAATTGGAATGAAAAATACTGTGTCAATTTGTGTACAGGATTTAGCAGATAATTGATATACAAGGCTATTAATATAAACAGATTAAAATACTGGTCTATTTACATACCGTCTGTCAAAATTTAACTACCTAATCATATATTGATTTTGAGGAAATCAGCACCTATTCCAGCGGCTCATCCCTATCTACCAATATATAGGAAGTTACCCCTCCCCCAACGAGCATAAACAAAGTCCTTTTATCATAAGTTCTTGTAGACAAACAATCCTGTTTAATAGTCAAATCTAGGTCCAAAACGGAGATGTTTTTATTACTTTTATAAACGGTCGTTAACTTAGGTTTTTTGGATAAATCTCTGTATCAATTTTTTAAAATATGGATTATTCAGGGTGAAAAAATCGTCCTGGTATATATTGAATTTATCACTAAAATATTGTTTTGAGGTTGTTTTTGCGACTTCGCTATAAACTATGAAATAAAAATAATGAAAAATTCTACAATGAGACAGTGAGAGGTGTTGGCTGACTTCGTATACATAGAAACACAAACAATCTTGTCAAAAATCTGTACATGTTTTACCAAATCATACATAGCTATTAACCAGAAGGAATTTCTTTTGTATTTAGCATGCCATACTGCGTATAGTTTGTGTATTTTTTAATAAAAAATGAATTGTAATAAGAATTATTATAATATTATAATATTATAAGAAATGTATGTACAACAATATTTTTTGAATGACCAATTTATAAGATAGGATTTTTTTATTAGAGTATTAGGTTTAGATGTATACAGTTTAGAAATTTCATAGTTATTTATTGAATTGTACTAAACCTGAACAAATTGTAATTTGTCCAAAACGTCCAATGATTTCTTGATAATCATAATTACTTTCTGGAATGTCTATTAATTAGTCTAAAACACAACATATCAGTTGGCTTGAATCGCACTAAAAGATGAACAACTTAAACCGTTGTAAGTTTTGTGTCTTTGCTTATCTGACACAAAAATACTGACGATATTGACAACTTGTTTTATTTCACATAGTTGCAAATATAGACAACTTATGTTTATATTAAGAAGTCCTATAACATAGTACCTCGGGCGGCGATATTTACTGTTTCTGTTATTATATAATATTTTTATTCTTTATTTTTGCTATTAACTATTTGTTGTTTACAATTTGATGTTTTTACTATCAAGCTGCCGCCTCTGCATATAATAAAAAATGAAAAAAATCCCAATGAAAACGTAAAATATGAACATGGAATGCTAAGTCATATGTTATAGGACCATATATTAAGTTGATATGTTCGTTGCTTTTGTTGAATGTTAAAAGAAACATGTTAAAAAGTAAAAATTAAAAAAAAATATCACTCAGTAAGCCGTTGCAAGAAACTGTGTTGTGTAGGCAGCGATTTACAGAAAAAAGAACGCTCTATTGTAACATCATAAAACAATAAACTAATTTACCCTTTACACCACTTCTCCCCAATTCTTAACTAACCCTGGTCAACTTTATGTCACTAAGAAAAATAACAAACTCATGTAAAGTATTTTATTTGGAACAAATTTTGCATATGTCAGTTTGTGCGTCCTTTTTAAAATACAAAAATGCCAATGTTGCATAAATGTTGAGAATTTTGATATGCTTTATGTACATTTCAAGGATTACCTCTTATCAGTAGCATTAGAATTAATACATAGAAAGTCAAAGATCTAAATATAGCAGAAGAAGCACTCGAATCCTTAAGAAAAAAAAATCGAAATGGGAAGCCAAATCCGATTGCAGGGACAACTACTAAAGGAGACACTTTTCGAGGCACTTTCGTATTTTCAGTGCTTTAGAATTTTAACAAATGCAGCAAATTTCTGTAAAACATTCCTCGATAAATTTCATGTTAGACAAGTCTAACAACTGGGCCTGTGAATACCCTCGGGGATATGATCCACCAGCAGAGGTATCGACCCAGTGGTTTCAAAATACAAAATTACTAATATTGAATAAATGGAAAGAATTTTAGTATGCTATATGTACATTTCAAGGGGCAAATTCTCATTAGTAGAATTAGAACCAATACATAGGAAGTCTAAGATCTTAACATAGCAAAAGAAGCTCTAAAATCCAAACATAGAAATGAGAAAGCCAAAGCCGACGGCAGGGACAACTACTAAGTGAAATCCTTTCCATGCCTATCTCTAGCAGCAAATTCCTGTAAAGCATTGTTTGATAAGTTTCTCGTTAGACAAGTCTTACAACTGGACTGGTTAATACCCTCGGGGACATGATCCGCCGACAGAAGTATCTTTTAAAGTAGTGTATTTAAAATAAGTTTGTTTCTTCTCACACCAAATATTTGTTTGTTTGTTTGTTTGAGTTTTTGATTGAAGAAAACTTTAATAATGTACTCTAGGTGAAAAGAAAGAGAAAGAAAGGTGGATAGATCTTTTAGTTTAACATTCCACAATTCGTATATACGACTGAAATTTTACTTATTAATTTAAAGGGGTGTTTGCCCTGTGTCTTATTTTCTTGGAATATTGCAATATCTAACAAAACAATATGCGATAAATGCCATATCAAAGAAGCCTGAAGTTTTAAAGCTGGTCTGGTTAAGCTGGTGAATCCCCTCTTAGACCTCTGGTCCACCAGAAGAAGCATCGACCCTGTGGTTTCAAAATACAAATTTATCCATGTATGGTTAATTCTAAGTATTTCAAGGAGTATTCTCTGATCAGTATCATAAGAACAAAGGCAAATGGACGCCCTTGTACTGTGTATCGACTTCAATAGGGAAATAAATTTCAACTGTTTTTTTAAAGTTTGTTTTGTTTAACCAGTGTCCACGTTTAGGGGGAATAGAGCGCACAAACATGCTTTACCCTGCCACATACTTTATGTCCATAGTCCTAGCCAGGAATCTTTATTGCAGAAGATGTCGTTCTTCTGTTTTTCCTGTTTGTCGTTTTACAATGCAAGCTGAATAACCGATTATAGTTGAATTTGAAAGGCCTCAGATTTCATTGTGGGGCCTTCTATAGCTTGTTTCACGATGTTCATATTTGTTCATCGTTGAAAGCTTTAAGGTAAGTGAAAATGTAGATGTCGTTCCTAGATGTTTTTCCTGTAACTCGTTTTACAATATTCATGGAAGTTGAATTATCGATTATGTTAAAATTTAAATCGCCTCGCATTTTTATCTTTAGGACATTTGTTCATTGTTGAAGGCCCAAAGGTAACGTGAAGATATTGGATTGTTTATCATTTGATCTTTTGGATGGCTGCCTGATATCATATCATATTTCCTATATTAATATCTATCCTTCTTCTACAATGTACATAAATTGAAAAATTGTCTTCATACCATAACTGACTTACAAGACCGGGTTACAAATGAAGTTTTACGATACAAAATTACTTTGATTCTCTCATTATGAACCTTTCGTTCTTATGAAGCAACTGTCCTGTTCCATTTGTATATATGGAGTATATTGTTCTCAGCCAATGTAAGAATTTCGTTGTAAATGATTGCTGTTAATACAAAACTACTTAGCCAAATAATTCGGATGGAAAGATTAAAGGAATTCGAACACAAATGTACTCACAGAAATTGATAGGTCATAGATGAGAACAGAACAATAACGGAAGGCAGCCAACAATACAATCAACTTTTTTTTACGTTGTTGTCATGACAGGAATAATCGACGAAAAACTAACAACAAATAGGTTCCACTGTGGTATACCGGTTCCTTTCTTATTCTGTTTGCAAATTTACATCGAATAAAGCTGTTTTGGATGAAGTAATATGATGTGTGTCATTAGTGAAGCAGGAGCTTATTAACCTTCAGATTCACCTGTGCTCAGCCCTCTTTTTATGGCTTTCCTGTAGTTTAATGCTTTTTTCCTATAAAGTATTATACTTGCTGTTGATGGCATTTTGTTCCATAATTTGTCAGTCTTTGATTTTATGGTTTTTAATTGGCATGTTTAATGTATTCGAACATTTTTTGTATGTATGTATGTATAGAAGGCACTTAGAATGTATTTTATTTTAATTCCCTCGCTGGCACAAAAGGCGTTTAATCAAAACTGCAGTATCTGAATTGTTCGAATTTTAACGCTTATTTTAGTTTTTTGCAATCTGAAGAATAACTCGAAATAATGCGAAAATAAGAATACCACAAAATATCCCTTAATCTGGTTAACGAATAAACAAAAAACAAACCAAAAGTTAATTAAAACATAAAACCACAATTTAGACATGATATAGTACGTATCAGTTATGAAAAACAAACAGGTTCTGTGCATCAGAAAATCAACGAAGCACTTATCTAAAATAAGGCTGGACATCCCTTTAATAATAGAATTGATAAATAACAAGCAACTATAAGTGACTATATCGTTTGATATCCATCATTAAGTTTTTTGTTATGTTGATTTACTGTTGAAAACCCCCGGTATTGTCTCGCTCGTAGTTTTTTCATCTTCTTTTATTTCTGAGTAGAACATACTCGAATTTTTGTTTGAATTGACAAATAAGGAAATGGTATTTTTTAATAAATAAAAGAAAGCAACTTTTTCATTACAACTCTGTAAGAAACGCTTTGTATTGTAAGTCTAAAAAGTGCTTAGAAATATTTCCATAAAAAAACGAAAAAAAGTTTTCTGTGATTCATCGACTTATGCGTTTGCCTTTGTGGCAAAGCCACAAAAGATTTGCAACGTTGGCTGAAATATTTGTTAATGTATTTTTCTAATATTAAAAATCACTATAGATTTAAGTGTAATGATCTATAAACAAAATTAATATCTTATACGTTGTTATAATAGCTATAAGAAACGTACCAACATACGGTACAGAGAACCACACCTAGAAAAATTACAGATACATTATAAGCATATTAACTTATAATTTATATTTTGACAATGCATTTTAATTCAGGATAACCTATACAATATTGAAATTTTAATTATCATACATATCATATATTTCATAGATTCACACTGTCTATGTTAGTATGGGAAAAACGCTTTACTCTCATCACAGCTTATAAATAAACAATTAAATGGAAAGCTTAGTTTGTTGCTTTTTTGAGTTTTTCTGCATATTCTTTCAGATTTTCTGGGGTCGAAATGATATCGCTTGGAAAAGATGCGTATGAGGTTGCTCCCCCTTTCTTCAAAGCTTCATAAATGACACTGCAGCAATTCTTGAAGACAAGATGGTATTTGCTGTTAGTCTTAAATTCGCTCAACCATTTATTCATGGCACTTACAGCAAGTTTACCACTTGGAATTTCATATGTGTAATCTGCAGGATAGCCCTCCGCTTCTTCGTCCTCCTCGTATGATCTTGATGGTTGAGCTTCGACTGACCCCTATAAAACCACCTATTAATAGTTAAATGGTTGTGTACAAAATTGTGTGTTGTATTTCTGGAAGTCAGAGCCGTTGAAATCTGGATTACAATATTTGTGTTAGAGTTTCCCCTCAGTATTTATTACTGAACCATATAGAAATTCATTTAAACAAACTTCTCGAAAATATATCCGATATCACTACCGAAAACCAAAGTGGCCATCGCTTAAACATATTATCTAAAACTTTTATGTAAATTCACCTTTACTTCCGGTCTGCTTGGCCACTGGAAGCAATACTATTGTCTTGTTCCACAATTTGATAGCATTCCCAAATGCCAGGAAGATAACTACAAAGCAAAACCAATGAGTTTGTCTGACGTTACTAGCTCTATTGGATAATTCTATTATGATGAAATGCCGAGAATTTAACTTCTTTCACATTTGTACACAATGACCTAATCAACAATAAAGATACCTCTTACAGCCAAAGCAAGCCTAACACAGGATACTTTTTAAAAGAAAAATTGTCATATATATCAATTCTAAAAAATACTTGATTTACAATTTAGAATAAATATGGTGCATTTGATATGCTGTATGGATATTCAATAAGTAATCTCTCATCAGTAGCATTGAACCAAAACATAAGAATCATTGCAAAATGAAGTATTCATATCCAAACAAACTAAATTAGACGGATAAAGTATTTTAAATATTTCGTGGTAAAATTCATGACAGACAAGTCCGACATGAATATCTCGATCAATTGAAATCTAACTTTTATTGAACGTTTATCGAACAAAAATATCTGATATTCCTGTAGACAATCGCAATGGCTGTACATTTAATTTTCATGATGTCTCATAAAGCTCCCTCTTCAAACTCTCAGTCCAAGCGAGCGATATCAGGCGCCTCTATTTGCTTTCAGTTGCCGTTCTTTTATTTTAAATTAATAGTTATTCGACAGTGTTTTGCTTGTCGTTTTGGAGCAACAGTTCAACAAAGCATGAAAGCAAATAAAGTTTCTGACATGTGATAAGCAGAAAAATAGATGAATTCTTACCCATCGTTGATTGAGAGTCACACTTTTTTCCTCTTTTGGCCACCAGCTGATGTATGTCCCATCACTTAAAGACAGCGAGCTATGGCCAACATTATTGTCCTTTCCTATCCATATGTATATTTTAGCACTCATTGCAAGTGTTCGGCTTGTAACAGGCGTAGTTTATAATTATATGCATAACAGTTAGGAAATTCTGCGAACTGTGACTATAATTAGATTTCTAAAATTAAGAAATTTGTGGAAAATATAAAACGGAAGTTAATTTGATTTTCAGATAATACAGAGAACATACATGTAATAATACTCGATGCCATATTGGATTTCTCGGATTTTCAAAAGTCTCAGTGCTTTTTTTCATTTTGAAATGGAAGATATTTTTGTCTGCATTATTGGTCGCCTAACGTGTTTTTAGGAATGATCAAGAATCATAGCGAACTCAGGAAACTTAAGATAAAGACGAAATCATAAAAGAAAACAATAAAACACAAAATAAAAAGAGACTCCCAGGAGTCTGTACGATAATGGTTATTAGATGTTGAGAGATGATGCCAATTTAAGTCTGTCTGGTGTCAGTTAAACAAGGGAAAAAATCCTTGAAGAATTCTTAATGGATCCAAGGTTAAATTAAGACTGGTTGTGACTGCCACCATGCCAACAAGCCGCTCTCAAAGCGTTAAACTTCAATCAACCACTAAAAAGAGCAAAAGGAACGTCCCCGTCAAGGAAGGGAAAATTTACAATAGGAATGAGAAATCGTCTCTCTTATCGTAAAATTTAGTTTTGATTTTACCTTGTGAAACAGAAACACTTAAATCCAGAAAAGGCCAACTGCTGCTGTCCTTATAAGTTTTATTAAGAGTACGTCCTCTGTCGTAAATTGTAGTGACATATGTAGACAAGTCCGGGTTATTAACTGCAAAAATATCGTCAAGATAACGGCACGTACAATTAAATTCATCTATTCAAATTAATTAAGAAAGATCTTTGTGGGGTTTGGCCATAAACTAGGATTCATTATAGTGAAGGAATAAATCTGCAATTAAAGGGGCACAGTTGGTACCCATTCTTACATCTTGTCGATAAATTTTATCGCCAAACTTGATCTTGATATTGTCAAAAGAAAATCAATTAAATGTATCATCTTCTCACAAGTTTTTTTTAGTGTATCTTTTGTGGTAACCCTTTTCAACCAAGAAAAAAGGTTTATCATGGTTAGAGGAAATATACTTTAATTCGTGTTATCAAATACACACTCAATGAGGTGAGAAAATTTTCTGTGCAGTAAGGTTGTGGAAAAGTGTAGTATAAATCTGGAAAAAATGTAAGTGTCAACAATTTCAAATGGTTTATCAAAGGCGCGTAGTTTATCCAATACATCAAGAGATTTCTTCACACTCCATAAATAGTTAATAAAATTATATTCATATTTTTTGCTTTATTGGAGTATTTAATTATAACTTCTTCTATGGTGGTAAGAGCACGAGATATACTATATACAATATTTTTGCATTCTTAGAGAAAAGCATCAAGAGATTTTTTACCGGCCTTTTCTCGTGTACATCATTTCTACAATAGGAGACAATACCATCGTGTAAGACTTTATGTAACTCTGGCCAATCAATTTTGGAAGGTGGATTATAGGTCCTTATTTTCAGAAATAACCTCGGTTCTTGACGATCGTTTGGTCTCCAGTTATAACATGGGCGTAGAGATTATATCTAAATATTGATATAGTGCAGTCTCAGGCGTGTTTTCATCAATGATGGTGTATAATTAAATATTACATTTCTGCTTTATTTTTATACGTATATGATATTTTTGGGGGATCGATGTCATCAAAATAGGGAGGTATAAGATTGGTGGTACTTGTCACGAAAAATTTAATATGTTCATCAAATCTATACTTCGGTTGATCTACATAATCTAATTAGTGTTCTATTGTGCACGCCGTTTATTATGACTCTTCGTTTACCATGAGACCTTTTACTTCTTGTTCTTTTGTTAATAATACGCAACCAATAATATCAATGGAAGAAGTTTAAGATTTATTTCCTTTGCCCATTATATTACAATTACGACCGAGAGGATAAGCTGTCTGTAGACTTTTTATCCTGTCCAAATCAAGGATTTTATGTTCATTTCATTTTACGAGTTTTCCAGCACACAAACGGCAATCCATGAACACTAATTGTACTCGTCTCCTCTCTAATCTATTTCTAAACTCGTTTGAGGTACACTTCGAAAGCTTAAATCAAAACATCGCTGAATCAGACTAGTTGAGAAATATAAACGTCTAATGTTTGAGCCACAGAAACGTCCCCAATTCTAAATAGAGAATGAAACACCACCCCTTGTTCATTATAGTTTGAGATTACTTGTGAAAGAAAAACAACCATAATCACAGCTGTTCGTACTTGCTTTATTCAAAGACAGTTTCTTAGAATAAATATTATTATTGTATTTGAAGTATTAGGGTTCTCAGTTGCAAAGATATCATCAACATAAAGATAGGTGGAAGTAGATTTGTTTATTAAATCAGATTAAAAAAAGATCTTCGTGAAGTTACCCAAGAATAGATTTATAACGATAAGTAATAAGTCGTCTTTTAAAAGAGCGCAGTGGCAGTCGGTGGCCACAGGAATCCCTACAACCTGCCGATAAACGTCATCGCGGAAGTCGGCTAGTAGATGCGCACAATTTGTGCCCATTGGAATGTCAACTGTCTGTTGAAAAACTCGGCCACCAAATTCTACAAAAATGTTGTCAGTTAGAAAGTCCAGCATTTTGACAATATCACCTTCACTGTATTTATTAGAGTTTTCTAAGTGCTGTGTGGATGCAGTAAAACGCTTCCCCGTGCTTATAGTGTATGCTCTACTGTTTTTGTTTATGGAATGTGTGTTGGGAAGAAGTCCGTTTATTTTCCTTTGTGTTGTTTATTTGAATCTCGATCTTCACACGTTTGGAAATTTACGCCGTAAATTTTAGCGTGTGTGGATTGATGAAGGTTAATCCGGAAAAGGTTCGTAGATAAATTGTTAAAAAATCTAGTCTCTCCGGCATTTATTCGATATACTTAATTTTCAGTATCAAAATTATTATCATCACTAAAAGATTAAGCCTGGGGTGTTTGATCTTAATGAGGTCAATGAATGGATGATTAGTACATGATTAAAATTGAGAAAAATTTTGATTGGTTGATTTGTTTGTGATGGTTTATTTGAGCCAATTAAATTCGAGCACGTATTGGTATGCACCACACGGAGTCGATCAATTATATTTATGTATTATTTTTTAAATTGTCCAGACGCTATTATTGATTAAACATAATCTCAGTTTATTCATGTTTATTTTTGTAAAATTTTTGTTGATTATTCTATTAGATATTTTAAGGTGGGAGCTTTTTTGATCTCAACTTAACAATCGTCAATGTTATTTATTCTTAAGGGTTAAATTTACAATCGATTACATCAACTATATTCATTTCTATCATTTAATAAAACGTTTTATTGATTATCATATAACCCAAAAATTGGAAACGAAAATTTTCTTAATTTCAACCGTGTTTATCATATAAAATGCAAATTGAACTCTTAAAGATCCGTTTGCAATAGCTCTTAATGAGTGTTTCGTAGGTGACCAGTTGCTTAGGCTAAATTTCCCGCCCCAAGCGGTCCCAATTGGCAACCTGTGGAAATTTAATTTCCCGGCCTAACCCTACCTAGCCCCTTTTATGATTTATTGTTTGATAACCTGTTCTCGTCCTGAGTATTCATGAAATATTTGCCATGGGACGTTAAACAACAATCAATCAATCAAATCAATCTCCGATTGAAATGAAATATTTGTGATTAGATTTAGAAGTATATTTTGGTGTCATATTTATCATCCGTTTCTTATGGTCTATACTTACAGTTGTTGTGGGAGTGGAAATGTTTGATAAACAAAAATACCATTATGCTAGAAATCATAATATATATATAATTTATTTCAAGGTAAGAAGCATTGATATACATATATACAATTATGATGTTATAACTTGAGTTATTCAATATTATTGATACAAAATGGTCTTTGTATAGTTTTTACAGAAATGTGAATATTGAACGCCTATATACTTTGTGTTTAAAAAAAAAGTTTATAATTATTTACTGAACGTATGTTCTTAAAAACATAAAAAAAAATTCAGCACATGTCAAGGATTACTGTACCAGATCTAAAACAGCAACAGGTTCAAGACACTGTCCCTGAGAAACACATGATCGCTCATGATAATTCTATAAAAAATTAAAAACTAGCCCTTTACTGACATTGATTGTTATTATATAAAATACACACGACATTTGTAACTTAATAAATAGTGAATAACGTCAATGTCTTTATAATTCATAATAGTTTTTTATTCATTTGTTTATAGACTATATAGGCGTTAACCTCCTACGGCCGTTTTGTTATAAGATAAATACACCTACGAATTAGTTTGTATGTACTATTAAACTTTATTAAGTCTACTTCATTGAACATTATATCAGTCGCATTCAAATTTATCTTTTTTTATTTTGTGCATACACAGGTCGACCGTAGTCGCGATACATATCCCAAACATTTTAAATTAGAAGTCAAAACAAATTTTTTAAAGCAACTTATAAATATTAGTGATATACATGCATTAAAGTGGTAGTTTGTTAAACATTTGACTCCAAATGAGGTAAAATGGAAGATTATTGTGAATAGGGGCTCTTTTTACATCTTGAATATTTTGTCTATGCACTATGGTTCAAAGGATTTTTTATCTGACTTACAATTGGAGTAAAAAATGTGTTTTTTTTCAAAAAGAAATATCTCCGCGCTAGCGATAGCGCGTGGGGCATTTTTTGCTGTTGGTCGTACGTACGTAATAATCTCAGGAAAACAAGAGGTAGGAAGATGAAATTCGAAACATTGATTACACTATGTGTTGTTTACACAACTCTGCCAAATGTTTCGAAATTTTGATAACCCCCCAGGGCCTGGGCTATAGAGTTTGCCTTATGGTACATTTTTCATTTGTCATGCAACTCATGCTAGGTTATTTGACATACGGAACTGAAACTTGGTTAAAAAAATTCAGTTCATATGTAGATTGTGCAAAAGGTTTTGGAACTTTGATAATGCCCCCAGAAGTTGAGATACACGGATAGCCTAAGGTACATAAATCCTTTGTCACGCAACCCTTTTGAGGTTAAATGGAGTACAAACCAAAACTTGGCTCAGTAATTGTACTTTAGATGTAGATTGTGCTATTTTGATAATGACCCAGGGGATCGGAATACATAGTACCAAAGGGTACATTATTGTAAATATGTCAATACCAGTATAGATCCTCAGCAATGAACCATACATAATCTTAACTATTATCTAAAACAGGTTTTATGGTCATCACCGGGGCTGGCCCCTTCAGCCCTTATTTTGAAAATAATAAAAACTATTTAGATACATCACCCCCTTTTTCTGGAAATTACAAATTATCTCAAAAACCGTTTAGATTCCCATCCCTTAGCCGTATATATTCTAAGTCGGCATGAAATTCAAGTTTCATTGGAATCCCCAGGGGTCACCCCGTAATTCTGGAAAGAACAAATTATGTTAAAAACTGTTCAGATCCCCACCAGTAACACATTAATATAATAAGTCGGCATGAAAAGTCAAGTTCTCCGGGGATCAGCCCCACACCCATTTCTGGAAAATACAAATCATTTCAAAAACCGTTTAGATACCCACCCTCAACCATTCATATTCTATGTCGGCATGATAAGGCAATGTTCATGAGCATACCCGAGGTTTCCCTCTTATTCTGAAAATCAGAAATTATCTGAAAAACTGTTCAGATCCCCATCTCTTAACAATATAATTATATTATTAATCTGCATGAAAAGACAAGTTTTATGGGCATTACCAAGGACAGCCCATTTCCTCATTTTGTAAATTACAGTTATTTCATAATATTTACATTCACATTATACAATTAAACACCAGAGTAGCGCGGGGATATGCAGCGTGGCTGCTTCAAATAGTTGATTTTTTAAAATCGTTTAGATATACATAGAACTACCTTCTCAAAGGATACAGATATATTTGAACAATCTGATATTATGTCGATTTTAAGTCCAATTTGCTATATATATATAAAAAAGCTACACGAAACTTTACACAGAAAACTAAAATCGAGCATATTCACTTGGACATAAGTTAAGGGCCACCTGATCTTTCCCATCATTTTTGGAATGTAACAGTTCAATAATTAATTTGTTAATTTTAACTTTTTCATGCACGTTATCAAAGTTCATCCTAAAAATATGTATTTGATAAAAATTGAGAAAATATGACGACAAAAAGGTGTCTAATTGTTCAATTGTGTAAACACTCAAAGTATTTTTCTTGAATAAAGGATTTTTAGATTTTAACTAAGAAGATGATTAAATTCCTTTTAAAAAAATATCAAATGCAGATTGTAGTTGAATTATTTAACTTTGAGTTTTTGATATACTCCGTCTTATTTGTTCAATGGTATTTTCTATGTGAACATTTTCGGAAAACTTTTTTTCACATTACTTGACTTTACTTCTTGGGTGTTTGCATTAAATTTATCACTGCAAAGGCACAAACGTATATACAAAAATGGAAAAGACATTTTGCTGTAAATCATTCATATATCATAAATTCCCTGAAGTTATTAATATTCTACACTTTTTAGGTATTTCCGTAGGAATAAAATACGAAATCAAAAAATATGTGGCCCTTAACTTTGATACAAGTGTATATATAAGTATGGACGGTTCCCACCAAACGAGGACCTTTTTAAAAGCGCAAACTTTGACAAGTCCATGTTTTTATAACCTCTCATAGTGGCAACGATGACGTCTATTGAATGTGTTGTTTTGTCAACGAAATAAAATGTTGGGTAGAGAATAAAACACCAAATATATATACATATACAGTCCGCCAAAAGTTAAGCGTCGCCTTGGTTTTGATAATATTTTTTTGTCTATCTTTAATTTGCTGGTAAACCTTTATTTCTTTATTAAATATGAATCAACGACCTTTTTTAAATCAGTGATCCGAAT
>JARWCS010151911.1:0-14461 GCA_034783895.1 Geukensia demissa | reverse complement strand
AAATGTCTAAACAAAATATAAAGAAAATTAAACGAGTGGAATTTATTTTCGTGATGGTGTTGGGTACCCCCTTAACATGTTTAATTTCTTCTATTAATGACGATTAGAATGAAAACCAAGCTTTTTTGTAAACTAAATGTAATACCATTCTGCATATCAGTTATATAATTTCTTGTGTGTTTTTGTGGACCATCTAAAATTACCCGATTGTTAGAGAGAACACTACTTAATTAAGATTTTAACTCAAACGGTTCCTTTATTTTTTTGGACTATGCAATTTTGATCCCTCACATGGGTATTCTACACTGGATTTTGCTAAAGATATTTTTCAAGTTTAAGTTGATATATTTCAAGTTAAAAAAATATTTGAAAATATATAAAGAAAATAATTATCTGTTTAATTTGAAACTTGAAAACACCTTTAAAATGTTTTGACAAACACAAACGAGGTCAAATCTTGTTTATTTTATGAATTGATCGATGCATTAAATATGCTTACGAAAAAATATTGTATCATTACTGCATCAAACACAATGTTTTTAAAGGTGAACATTCATGTCATACAATTTTTAATTACGAAATCTAAATAGTTATATTATTTGTACATGTTATAATTGCATCTTTGGGCAGCAGAGCTGTTTCGTCATTATTATAAAACAATGATAAGGACGTCATATCGTGCTCAACATATCAACAGGAAGGTGCAAGATCAGATGCTTAATTTTGTGATTAGATATGTTTACCTCTGAAAACGTAAAAAAACTTACATGAAATGTATCTTTACAACGTAAGCATTTCTGCTAACGGTCACTGTCCTGATAGTGAATTCGTTTTTTTTTTGTGTGTGTGTTGGAAAACGCGAGAATAAGTACGGGGATAAAAGCATATAGTAATATGACGATTGTTACGACACGAAATGATTTATTGCTAATAAACAGCAAAATAAGAGTGTCAAAATGAAGCGGATATACAAGTATTGGGATTTCCCATTGCTAAAGGATGGTTAAAACGAAATTGGTGATAACTGGAGAAAAAACAAGCTTGCGCTAGCTACATGTATCCCCTAGGACCAATTGATAGGTCTTCATCATGTAGATAACGGGACTTTTAAGAACACTATAAAGAGTTAAGATAAAAACAACTGAAGGTTGTCAAATATTCTCGTTACCATATGAAAATGCAAGTGTCGTGTGATATAAAGTAAGATCAGCTGTTAAATAATGGAACTATAGGCATTTAAAATTAAAATAATCCCCTCGAGGGCGGCGGAGGTTAAGAAATTACCCAGTCGTTTTCACTGCCTTCAGTTCGAAAATATGCGTAAAGGGTATCCGTTCGTTCTAGAGAGTGTGATGTTTAAAAACTCGGACTCCCCTTTGTAAGAATTCCGTATTTCCGTGGCACAAGTCATCTTAAAATGGGCGTCTCTAGTTTTTAGGGATGTATAAATTCAAATCCGTCCGGAGGGAGACTTTAACGACGCCCCGTGTTTAGATAATGACACGTTCTAAGCACCTAAAAGACTCCTTGTTGCCGCTCATTTTGAGTGGTCAGTAGGAAGCTGGTAACAAGGGGTAAATTTTACGTCCCTTCTTATTCGTAATTTTTGCAGTGTCAGTCTAAAGACCCTTATCTTGCCGTCCCCTACTCATAATCTACATATTGATTTGTTGTTTTCTAACTTGTTCCCGTCCTTAATATGGCTGAAATGTTGTCCGCTTGATGTAAAGCAGCAATCAAACAATTAAAAATGAAAAACTAGTTTTGTGCACGGAAGGTATGTTATACATGTGTTCACAAACGATAAAAAAAGTAAAAATGCGACTAAGTACAGTATCATTTTTTATCGTAAAAAAAACATGTAAAACCAAGTCATACGAGTCGAGATTCGTTGTGGCATAGTTTTCAAGAGATACCTGTGTAACAACAGTTTAACGTGTGAGATGTTTGATCTTTTCAACCTTGACTTAAACGCGACTTTTAAATGTTTCAATTTTATTATAATTAGTTATTTTTGCTATATGTCAGGATTGTGAATAATAAAAATGTCGAAATTGTAAAATTTTCCGTAAACACTTCAAGGAAGAAATTCACAATAATTCAATGATGTCACGTTTAAATGTTAATCATTTGCTAGACATAATCTGTTTAAGTTAATAAAATTGCTACATATTAGAGTTCTTTTCAATAATCAATAAAATACATATCCTAACTTGGGTCGATAACCGTTCAAAAAGCACTGGACTTTTTGGAATGTCATAATTATGTTAGATGTCAATCGTTATGAACGAGAAAGTATTTTTACGTAAATTTACGGAATTTACAAAAACGGAAGTTCAATTTCTGAATCGCGTCATTTCCAGAAAGATAGTTACAATTGTTTTAACGATTTGAACTTTGTAAACCTTTCCCTAAATGTAGTCAGATCTCAATTTGTTGCCATATGCACAGAAATAGATGTTACTAAGAGGAGAAAACAAAACCAACCCCTCCCCAAAAAATGTCAGAAAACATTTCAACTAAATTTTTACAGTGAAATTTTTCAGATCCATTTTATTTCGAGAGACATCAATGTTCGGGTTGCAGTCGAACTACGGATTTTGGTGCTAAGAGATATTAAATTATCGAGAGAAATACATCCCTGTTATTTGTGTTTATCACAAGCAGAAATAAGCGTTTCTGATACTGTGATTATCACCACTTGGTTTTGATGATTTATAACTAGCAGATGTAAGCGTATCTGATACTTCGTTTAACAGTACTGAATTTGTGTTTTTCTAGCAGAAATAAGCGTATCTGATACTATGTTAATCACTACTTGATTTGGTGTTTATCACTAGCAGATATAAACGTATCTGATACTGTGTTAATCACTACTTGATTTGCTGTTTATCACTGCAGATATTTATAAGCGTATCTGATACTGTGTTAATCACTACTTGATTTGGTGTTTATAGCTAGCAGAAATAAGCGTATGTGATACTGTGTTTATCGCTACTTGATTAAGTGTTTATCACTAGAAGAAATAAGAGTATCTGATACTGTTTATCACTACTTGATTTGGTGTTTATAGCTAGCAGAAATAAGCGATTTTGTTACTATGTCTATCACTACTTGATTTGGTGTTTATAACTAGCAGAAATAAGCGTATCTGATACTGTGCTTACCACTACTTGATTTGGTGTTTACCGCTATCAGGGAAAAAATAGATGATATCAAATTGATCACTATCACGCAAATATGATATTTTGTGTATCACTGCAACCTTCATATTAAGGTTATCGCTGTCAGAAACATGCATAATTGATATTGTGCTTGTCACTCTCAGAAAATGTACAGGTGATATTGTGTTTATTGCCTTCAGAGAAATGCATTTTTCATGTGTTTTATCACTAAGAAACACGTATCCATATATGATATTGAGTTCTATCATTATGAAACATATATGCATATGTATCAGACATAACATACTAATATTGTATAAGGAATTCGATACCAAAGGGGTAGACAGAAATCGTTAAGTAAGAAGACAGGCAAGACCATGGCCAACAAAATGAAACGAAATACAAACATAGAACACACAACAATACACTGACAACTAAAGCTGGAGTAACACGAACCCTACATTTTAGCATACAAAATATGCATATATGATATTGTGTTTTTCACAATCAGAGAATTTCATAATTTATATATAAAGTATTATACTCTATATTATGTTTATCAGGGGACGGAATATTTGTTTTGTGTTTATCACCATCAGATAAAATTAAACTTTATATTGTTTTTCCACACTAAATTGTTTAATGTTCTGTAAATAATTTTCAGAGAAGTTCATATATATATCTCATATTGTATTCAACATTTTCAGAGAATATAAACATACTGCTTTTGGTCGAGGGTGTTATGGTGGATTTCCTCACAAACTAAAAAATCACATACAAATATATCGCCCGAGACAAGTCGTGGGAGATATTTTATCTTAGTGTGATTATCAACCATAATGCTCTCAACTAAAGGCAGTAAGTTTTTTTATTATACTGAATCCATCGTGCGGAAACCTACCTGTCTACAGACGACAACGAAAATATCGTCACCGACAACAAAAACGACAGTCAGAGAGGGCGATTTTTTCACGCGCGATTTAGGCAATCTTCGATCTCAAAATATGATGCGCAAAAGCCTATGTTGCTAGGTAAAGGTGGAATAAATCAAAACCATTGCGAAATACCACATTCTGAAAAACCATTGTAATTACTGGATTACATTAGAAATTTGCATAAAGTATGATTAATGCGTTCTTCATTCGCTTAGTTTGGACTCCTGCTTATTAAGATTGTTTTTTTTTCTGATGTTTGAGCATATTAATTATCATTTTGTTTTCATCCGGATTTTCAATTTTTTTTATTTGAGAACTTCTGACGAGTTGTCAATCAACGAATGGCTATACAGTGCATCAAATTTATATTGGTATTTTGTGATACATTTATTCAAAATGTGTCTATCTGATATTGTTTTTATCACTGTGACAGAGTATCATTTTATGTAGCGCATTTCACTAGTATGACAACACCATGATAAACCCTGGTTTTTTGAAGCGCATTTCACTAGTATGACAACACCAGGGTAAACCCTGATTTTATGAAGCGCATTTTACTAGTATGACAACACCAGGCTGAAGCCCTTGGGGCTGATACAATGAGCAACACGATATAGTTTTATAGAACAATTTACAACACCAGGCTTAAGCCTACGGGGCCGATATTGGCTTCTCACGTTGGTATATGGGTTGATATGGAAAGAGACATGTAATAATCTAAAATTATTCATTTTGGTTTTTAGTTAGTCTTAGTTGGAAAAGAAACAATTACATGTATTATACCATTCGAAATGACACATACAACTTGCTGAAGTTTTTTTTATTTGCCAGTTCCAAATAAATATAAGTTACCAAAAATGTATGCCGTTTTATGTATCAAATCTTTATGAATTATTTAAATGATTTTTTTCTGAAAGTCAGGCAAATTATAAGTAAAATGAAACACTGGTTATTTTAAGTGTTCGTGTTACTTCAGCTTTAGTTTTCCGTTTAGTGTTTTGTGTTCTATGTTTGTCTTTCGTTTCTTTTTGTTGGCCATGGTCTTGTATGTCTTCTGACTTGACGATTTCTGTCTGCCCCTTTGGTATTTTCGAATTCCTCTGACAAATTACCAGTATGTAAGGTATGATTATTAAGTAGCAACGATGAAAAATATACGCTAACCAAGACTTACGTTTATCTATCCCCTTCTTGTGAATGACTATTATTTCATGAAGCGCATTCATTATAGTAATATACATGTAGGTAGCAATAAAATGTGTAACAAAAGCGAGATAATTCGAAAAGTTATGATTGGTCTAGTGGATACACAAGTTAGGTCAACTTTGCTAGGTAACTCAAAGGCTTTTCTTCAATTTTCGGGGGCACTGGGATTCAATAATTCAGCCGAGTCGCACCTGAGAAAAATAATTTGGCTATACATTTACCTCTTTGAACAAGATTATAATAATAATTTGGTCGACCAGTCGGGTCATGGCACAATTTTAAAGCTCCCTCAATTCCCGTTAATTGTGGTATCCGTTTCATTTCACTAGAATGACAGCACCAGTCAGTTTAAGGTTTTGATAAAAAAAAACACATATAGAGTGATTTAATGTTCTTTTATTAAAACTGTGTACAATGAACAACACGATATAGTTCTATAGAACAATTGTATTTTTTTAAATTTTACCGTTCTAAAGTTATGCATTTAATTGACTTTTATTTAAAAGACAAAAATATGGAATATATGCCAGAAAGACACAATCAACATTTTACATATATATACGTTTATAACAAATATTCAATTGAAGAATCTAATTGCTTTTAAGAGTTTTCTGGATTTTAATTCATCTGACAAGGGTTAAACTTTATGAATTTGTAAATTACTTCATGAACCAAATGAAATATACTGCTTATGATATGTTTTCTTGCACTTTTGTTAATAAGACTAAATATTGACGCCTTGATGTGAGATGAAGCACAACAATCACAAGTGTCTCCTTTGAACATGTACCTTTCTTTAGTTTATACACACATTTCCAATATCATGTCAAATTTCTACTATAAAGTACATAAAACCAAAGAACGAGGGTCTTTAAAGCACATTTTTGGCCCAAGAGTTATAATTATAAAGAGTGGTTAATAATTATTATTTATTATTCTATATTTTTGTATTGAATAATATCTATAAAAAGAAAATCCAATAGAATTTCTAGTTAAATTTGGTTCTACAACGGTCACTTGGCAAATAGAAATTGCTTCAAATATTAATATACAAAGAAATAACTTAATTTCTGTTTTGCAGTTGAGTCGACTTTCGTGCCTGTTCCAAATATCAGGATTTTCTGACGAATTGCTATTTTCGCATTTTTTACTTCAACAAGGATACATTCAATCAAGGTTGAAATCGACCCTCC
Organism: Geukensia demissa; assembly: GCA_034783895.1. Taxonomy (NCBI): domain Eukaryota; kingdom Metazoa; phylum Mollusca; class Bivalvia; order Mytilida; family Mytilidae; genus Geukensia; species Geukensia demissa. The sequence continues at coordinate 7,963 of JARWCS010151911.1, read as the reverse complement.
TTAAATTCTATGGTCGCCATCATCAATTGGTCTATCCATATGGTATCAGTATATCTCAACTAGTTATGGACCTGTTATCGGTAATTCAACAATAGATTAACCTCTTCGCGAATTAAAGTTAACCTGGATTAGAATTTAAGAATTCCCGACGGGTGTTGCGCACAAGAAAGAAGATGCTTACCTTTGTGGACCACCTGATCGCACTCCTGTTTTGTAAAGGACTTCGTGAATTCCAAGCCTTTGTTCCTTTTTGTTTTCGTTTTATCCTTTAGTTTGTTAGAACAACAATTTCTTGTCTCTTTGAACTATGCACTTTTGATCTCTCACATGGGTATCATACATTACACTTGATACAACATTTAATTCAATTTTGTCGATTTTGACATAGATCGCACAAAAACATCATAGCAAAATTTGGTACAATTAAAGATCTATGAAGTATAACTGTTTGGTTAAATATCTTTGTGGTGGTCTATTTTGAATAGAACACATCCACAAAATTTAATATAATAGTAGAATATTTTCCAAAAAATGTTACAGTCTTGTTTAAATATTCAAACATACCCTGTGTTTTTGTCCAAAATGACGAAAATTATATAAGAATAAGTAATTGATTGTTAAAAGGCCGTTATAGAAAAGCATTTTCACAACAACTTATTATTATTGTGTCACAAAATCTAAAAATTTCAATTGAAAGTTTCACAGTGAAAAAAAAACAACATCAAATTATATATTCGGTAACAATGGCATAAACGAGAACAAAAATACTTTTTAAATTAATTCAGAAATTATCAAGGTTTAAGTGTATCCGATTATATGACGACAACTTGTCTCAAACTTTATGACGACAACTTGTCATAACCAAATATCTCAAAACTTTAAAAGGTTTTTGAAAAGATAAACAAACGAGAGAATTTCCTGCAATGTGATTCTACAGATGATATCAAAAATCGTAGTTCTTTTCAGAAATTCTGAAAACATTTTCAAATTGTTTTTATAATTGGGTAAGAAAATCAGAAATACGAAGATACCAAAATTTTAACAATTTATGATTGGGTTATAGCGCTTTGTCTAAGAAATTATCACTTTGTGTTCGCGTTAAATTTTTCATAATTCGTTTTGGTGTTTGCATAAATATTTTCCTTTATTCGATTTGGGGAATTAAATTCATTTTTCAATAAGTCGGGATTATTTCGCAGATGCAGACGACTATCTGTCATTAAAACGATTACTTGGTATATAAAACTAGATCTGTTTCGATGGCTAGTACTTTAAACAGTGGAAAAAACATTGACTGAATATACGATGAGATATTCTTTTGCTAATCGTTACCCTAATCCTAACCCTAACCCTATTCTTTTGCATTTGGTGAAAGAATACCACCCGATTGGTGCAAATAAAGTTAAAAATAGATATCATAGATTTTAAAAGTTAAATTTTTGTGAAATATTTAAGTGTTGCTTAAGTTTTCTGTTCAACAAATGGTGATCAGTACAATTTTTAGTTAAAATATCATGATCTGAATAAGTAGGTCGGAAATTTTTTAAAATAAGAGTATACGTGTAAATTTTAACACAGTGTAATTGTAAATTTGAATTGTTACACCGTTTTATGTGTCAATCACTTGATCGAAATCGTGGGGGTCGAAAAACAAATTCTGCAATTTGATTACATTTATGTTTTTTAGTTTTGTAGGTAGCAGTACTAAAATTTTCCCAAATGAAAAATTTCCACTAATTGAAACACATTTCCCCTGAAATGAAAGATTATTTGTTTGTTTGTTTGTTTGTTTGGGATTTAACACCACTTTCAACAATATTTTATTCATATCGTGGCAGTATGATTTACTGGTGGAGGAACCCGTAGAAATAGGAGAGAACCACTTTAATACCTTTGGCAGGTAACTGATAATCTGATCACGTGTGTTGTGAGTCGATCGCACCCATTTTGTATGGTACAAAGTCAGGCACAATCTCAAGCCGTAAAGGTGATAGGCCAAAGTGATCTATACGGGTTAGTTTAAATAATCTAGACCATCCGGTCACCAAGGCCCCCAGTTGAAAGATTTTTTTGCCCAAATGACACAAAAATGATCTTCATGAATGAAATGAACCGGCCAGTTACAATTCATGAACATAAGAGTCCGTGGGCTGCCCAAGCCGTCAACCCGCAAGACTTTTCTCCATCATTTTTAATTCGTTGTTATACTATAACTTTTAATGTAAATGCTAGCAAATTGTAAAGCTCTTAAGATTCAATTCATAAATAAGTCATGTAAGTCGTAAGTTTGTTGGAGATTTTTATATAGGTAACATTGTCTTCGTAAAATTCCCTGAACTTGAGACCTCCATGAATTATTTCGATTCTAATAGAACAGTTGTGGTAATTTTGAAATCAAAGCGAGAACTGGCTTTGCCATTCATATAATCCAATAACTTTCCACTCACAGTTCTGGTTTAAGAATTATAAACCCAAATCATTGGGACTTTGGTCATAATCAAATTGTTCTAGGAGGGGTTTTTTGGACAAGCTCCTGGGCGTGTAATGGTCAGTACTTCGCCCCAATATTCGATCATGGAGGTTACTTGATATCATAATTGGCTAAATTAAACAAAGAAATGAATAAACAAAAATATTTTATTTACAAAATATACAAACTATATCAATTAAATTCAAGGAAACATATTGAAATGACAATTGACTTTCAAAGTAAATCAAGTTCAAAATAAGTTAACTCAAAATTAAACAAAATGACTTAAAGCAAAATAGTTTAAAGTAAAAACAGTAAGTTAAGTTTCGGTTGTGTTTTAGAATTGAAAAAAAATCCAAAATAAATACCAAACAATTGCCTATATAAAATATAAGAGAACTACTACCATAGGAGCCTAGAATCAGCTAGGTTCTACTGGTAGAGTCACTTAGTCAGAGAGGCCTCTGACCAGAACCGTACCCGAGGTGGAGTCGCTAACGATTCCTGCGGTTGGAGAAATGGCCTGATTGCAAGCCGGCTCCTAGTAGTAGTAGTACTTACTGCGAATTAAATGTCAATTCTTGGCAACTAACGAATTGCAGAAGCAACTCAACAATTGTATGATTAAAAGTAATACCAATTAAGGGTGACTTTAAAATATCAATTTTCATATATTAAATTAACCAATGAAATAAAACCAAATAAAACAGATAAATTTGTAAAAGTGATTAACTAAAGTAAATTTAGTCGGAATGATCAATTGCTTATTATAAATTAAACATTTACATGCAAACATTTCGAAACGAATAAAATAATGGGGATGCAACTCTGCAAGCCCATTACAAAATAAAGGAAAACATTTTGAAACAGGAACAATGAATTCAATTTGGAATCCCATATCTTAAAACATAGACCACGAAGTATGTCACACATGTGGACAGTTGTAGCTAAACATGTGGCGATGTTATTGGAGCATAGTGCGTACAAGTCATAAGTTATTAAAGATTTTACTGTGGGTAAATCCTGTTGAAGTTTTCTGGTCCCTATATTAAACTGGTGTTTTATAATCTAATTGCGTTACTTTTGCCTTCTCGTACGTTGATGTTTCTTTCTTTTGGACGCCATCAATCTTTTAAATATCTAACACCATAATTCTTTAAAACGAAAATTTAACCAAATTTCAAAGATCAATCCGCTTTAATTATTTCCCATACTTTACCTATTGCGCCGGAAATATATTAAATTGCAACGTATATTGTTGGATCTCATTACCGTTGACCTAAAGGCTAAACCTGATGACTGCTCTTAAGCCCATTCCCCATTCAAATATGGCCCTGATCGCCATTCCAGATTTGGATGTAGTTTAGAACGAAAACCTCCAAACATACTATCTAAAAGACCTAAATATCGTGAGTCGCAGTCCATCAATTGGAAATACTACTTTAAACTATTGATAGATTCTGTGGAAGAGTATGCAGGAAAATGACAAAAACTTGGGAGGAGTACATTGATTCCCTTCCAGAACGGGTAAGCAGTAATGGTCATTTTAAACGAACATTAAACATCAATAAGTACAAAAGCAACATCTATTTACCAAAATCCAGACGTTGCTTAAAGTCTGTCTATCATTCATGACAAATATGTTTTCGGATCAACAGATAAGTCGCCAATTGATAAGATATTGCCTGCAATATTTTTTCATCGATTGTTTGAAAAACGAATAAAGCAGTGAGACCACACATGGCAATCAAATTTACACAGCAATTTTATAAAGACATGATTGATAATAATTTGTTAGTTTTGTTTCCTTAAGAAGTTTCTCTAACATTGAGTACTATGATCTTCCTTTAATGCATTGGATACTAATTAAGGTAAAATGGGTATCCCTCTATGAGCTTTATTGCTGTCAAATAGTCTTAAATGTTCAACCAAGCCGCTTTCAAAGATCTTTAATAATATTTTAAACTCTATCAAGACAAACAGAAATACTACAAACCGAACCATGTAAAGGTGGCATAAATCAGATGTTGCTTAGTGTATCTCAACTAGTTATGGACATGTAACCGGTAACACAACATTTAGTTGATCTCTTCTCGGATTGACGTTAACCCGGGTAAGAGTTTAAGGATTCCACGTTGATTGTTTGAATGCTTACCCTTGAGGAAAACCTGATCACACTCCTGTTTTGTAAAAGAGTTCGTGGATTCCAAGCCTTTGTTTCCATTGTATTCGTTCTATCTTTTAGTTTGTTTCACATTTGACTTGTCTCTTTGAACTATGAACTTTTGGTCTCTCACATGGGTATTCTACACTGGACTTGATATCAAAATCACTTTGTTCTTGTTACAGCATTTTTTACCCTCTATACCACCATACCACACGCACTTCTCAAATCAAGAGTACAAAGATCTATTCCATAGTTTCATTTGTTTAAATAAAGGAGAATGACGATACAAATACATCCCTGTCGATAGAATAAAAAAATACTATGTTCAACAGAAAATAAAAAGAAAATAATAAGAGGAGTATATTATAAAAAATGAGAGATTTCCTAATTGCTAACATCTTCGTTCAGTTTGGCGCATGATATTTTGAGCAGACGATCGACATTCCAATGGGCGCATATTTCACCCCTCTACTCGCCGATCATTTGAAGCAGACTTTCTTCAACAGCTATCAAAATCGAAAGACAATTAGCCAAAACTTTTGATTTCACTTTGGTTTCATAGATGATGTTCTTTCACTAAACGATGCACGATTCGGCGGTTATCTTCACCTTATCAACAAAACGAGCTTTAAATTTGACACAGCAAAAACCCCAAAGCTTGCCTCATACTTTGATCTGTATCTTCATTTCGACAATAGACATAGGTTTCACACAAACTAAATGACAAACGCGATGATTTCAACTTTCTAACAGTAAACTTCCTGTTCATCGGAAGTAAGATTCCATCTTTTCCAGCGTTTGCAGTATGCATCTTTTAGCTCATTCGTATTTCAAGAGAATGTGTTCTATACATCGATTTTCAGAGGCAAGTCGTATGTTGCTCCTCGATTGAAGTCATCACTCCAGAAATTTTACGGTCGACACCACAATCTTGTCGGCCGATATGGAATATCCGTTTCACATATAAAGATGGAAATTTTTCTTTGGAGTTGCAGAGTTAAAGTATGTTTCACTGAACTGAGTCTGTAACTTTTTTTATTAAATTTAGAAAAAATCGTCAAAATTTTTTTATAAAACCCCAAAAGGAAAAAGTTCCGGTAACTTTTGTATATTTCGAAATCTTTATACATTTTATTTGCATCTCCCCACTCATATAGAAAATTGGGAAATTTTGTCATTTTCCTTTATAACAATTTTTGCTCGCAGCAAATGTGAATTTTAAAAAATGTAAAATATTTTGATAGATTTATATCTTTTGACATATTTGTATGCGTAATATAAAAAAATAAGCTTGGCGGTACCAGAAATGCAAGAATTTCAGCGTCTTAGAAACTTTAAGGAAATAATAACCAAAACAGGAGAGACTCAGTGTAGTAAAACCTACTATAACAAAAACGTTCTTCACCTCCACATTTTCGGATGATGTTTTCCCTTACCACCAGGAAATGTAATAAATTTTATTCAAGTACCTGTAATGAATGTCGAAGAAACAGAACAAATTGCAAACAATAGGGTTAATTGCTGGAGAATGTTAATATGGAGTATAATATGCTCGTTTACAGCTGTTTTTTTTTTTTTTTTTTTTTTTTTGGTTAAATGCATTAAATAGAATGTTTTGAAGATTCCATTCACTTTCTCTGATGAAGATAACCAGTTTTCTAAGAAGTTATTATCCGTTTCCATCATTAATTTTACTATGAATCCATATACAAACATATTGACGGTATATAAAGCAAGTCATACCTTTGTTAAGTACAAATGTTCTTATATATGTAATAAGATAACACAAATATCATTTAACACATTTTTTCAAACGTTTTGGCCAATCGTGACTACTCGGCTATATCCGCTTTTCTATCGAAGTAACTTGGAGTGAACGAGAATGGGCGAATAGTTACGCTGACGGCCTTTCTCAATGACATTTATTGCACAGTGTTGAGTAAACAATTCGTAATTTATTGTAACGTTATGAATTCTTGCCATAACGTAATGGTAGCGCAAAATTGTATTGAATGGACAGGTGTCTTTTGAATTGCGTGTTTAGGTAATATGGTTTCAAAGTTGTTAGTTTTTTATCTAGGAAGCCTCCTTCACCTTCCTGTATGTGTCATTTCCGTCGATCGTCTCAATTCCCATTACTTTTATATTATTCGCCGAATATCCCGTTTTACTAAAATGTTTTGCTACTGGATAATCAATTTTCCCGTCCGATTTATTTTTAAAAATTGAACATTCTTTGGTACAAGGAAACTCCAGTTTGTCCCACATACATGTAACTAAGTTTTTTTACAATGAGAATATATAATGTTATACATAACACCGACGGTTTTACAGTTAATATTCTCTTGCATTTTATATTCATTTCCGTGACTACAAAGACCTAGTTATAAGATATATAATATTAACAAGTTACATTTTCTTTTCAAGAAATTTAATTTTACTAAGTATTTATTATTATTCATTTATTTTTTATGCCTATGTAAGTTTTCATATAAATATAACTAAAAATGTCAACACATTAAGAGTGTTCACAAAATTGGTATATGCACATCTTCCTTTATAATGAACATATATATTGCCAGAAAAATAAACAAGGATGTTGATAGTCTATTGAAACATTTCATATAAAGCTTAAAAATTTCAATATGATCCCTTGAATCTCACCGTTCCGTTAAACAACCTTATCCACAAGGGGAACAAGTTCGATGTTGTAGTCAAGACATTAAAACTTTCTTTTGTCGGTACAGATATTAATACAGTAATCGCATCGTTACACAAATATTAATACACATGGTATTGCATCCATCTTGTCTTTCTTCAAGTTTATTGACAACAGAGTATTTAATCGTCAGAATACTGTGTTTGATGCCATCTCATGTTGAGAGGCTTGATGTTTTATCATCAGTAATCTCACCCTGAGCTTGCTTTCAGTAACTGCGAGCATTCATTGGAGATGTATCTTCTTTTTGTATGTATTTTTGTTAAGTATATTTATTGTAATTAAGGTACTCTCTAGTTGGATTGGGTGAATTTCTGTTTGATTCTGTCTGTTACTGCTTTTGTTTTCTTTGATTTTTTTTCCTTTCGCCACTAGTTTGGGGAGGGCTAGGATCACATTAGACTAGTTTAACCCCATCACGTGTCTCATGTGCCTGTCCCAAGTCAGGAATTGTGGTCATAGGTTTGTCTTTGTGTTTACTGTTCTGTTAAATGTACATTTTTGATAATATTCAGGTAAAGGCAGTATTATTTTACGCATACATGATTTTTTATGTGGGGCAATATAGAACTTTTCTCAAGGAGTGGTATTCCACCCTTTTTGAAGG
>JARWCS010151800.1:0-14461 GCA_034783895.1 Geukensia demissa | reverse complement strand
CCGACCAGTCTTTGCTCTTACTCCTTAATGCTGCGTGCTTAGCGGAGAAGCAGCAAATACCAATTTTAATGTCTTTGTTTTGACCCGACTGGGAATCGAACCCACGACCTCCTGCACTCGAGCCGAGCACGCTTACCATTACACCACCGAGGTGTTTGATATTTTTAAGTGAAAGTTTCGACATTTAATACATTATATGATATTTCCAATATTTTCCTTGCCAATTTACCCGGAAAAAGTAATTAGTGTTTGAACAACAAATAAATACCTGTTGCTGGCGATCTGATTCAGCACATTTTCGGTAAGTGTAACACTATTCTGGATCTCTTTGTTGACTCGACAGCTTCAAAAATGAATCAACGTTTAGGTTAGAATTCCCGTATTTATAAATTTAAACTGTTTATACAGTAAAAAAGTAGACAATTGCAGATTTGTTTCTAAATTGATATAAATCACAGTTTATGGCAATAATTTTAAAATATAACAATCCAAACCAGGTTTAAGTTGATTGTTATAATACCTTAAGATATCTGGAGGATATTTTACTTTTTAACAACGCTGAATTTCAGAAATTTTTTTAAAAACAATTTATTCAAATTGACATCGAACACCTGTAATTTTCATACTCCCCTTTTTAATTTGTATTGAACAATTGAACAAGGTTGTCTAACTACAAAAATGTATGGTAAAGGAAGTGATTTTTTTCTTTCATATAATTAATCTTCCCTTTCTTGCTGAAGACGTGCCTTTAACACCTTCATACAGTATATACATTTCACAACTTGTTCGATTTTCTCGTGTTTGCATTAAAGCTGACAAACGTAACCGTTATCTTACTGGTAAACTTTTGCAGCGAGGATATAGATTTCACGGGCATTTCAAGACGTTCACAAAATTTTATAACCGTTACACGTTACAAGGATTAAGTGCCAAAAATATTGCTGTAAAATGTAGAGTTTTGGTAAGAAATGGAATTTCACATCCTGTATTAAATGTAAAGCATGTAAAGCGTAATTTAATAATTATCCGTTGAAATTCAGTGATTAGCGTATTCATTTGAGATCTTTGTCGTCAGAACATTAAAACTTGTTTTATATGTACATATATTGACTCTCTTATCACTAAATAACACAGAAAATAATAGACTGACATTGCAACCCATCTAGTTTTCCTCACGTCTGTTGAAAAGGCTGTATCTTTGGATTTGCTGGGTTGGATGCCATCTCGTGTTGAGAAACTTAATATTTTTATCACATGTCAGAAACTGCATGCAGTCCTTTGACAGAAATATATATTCTTCATTTTGCATGTGTTTTGTAAAGTGTTCAGATACTATGTTATTTGATTGTGTGCACTTTTTGTATGATTTTTGTAGTATGTCTTTTACATGGTTTGTTTGTTTTCATTTCGCTTTGGCCTCGTTTGGGGAAGGGTTTGGATCCAATGAAGCATGTTTTGTAAGGGGCGGTCTAGCGCTCGACACGAAGAGTGGGATTCCATTCTTGTTGATGGCCTTGTGAGGATTATATGGTCTTCTTGACATTTACCCCATAGACCACTCAAAATTAATTAATAGTTCTTCGGATTCGCTCGCCTCTAATATTATGGGTTCAAAGTTTCCAAAAAAATTTTACTCGCTAGAGTTTTATCTCAATTTTTTTTTAATTTTCACTGTTATTCCCATATACTATAATAAAAATTTGTTCGCTCGCTCCTAAAAAATACAAAAATTAAGGAAAAACAATTTAAACTGTTGTTTTAGCAACAATTTTTGAGGTTGCGCTCGAATATTTTGACATTTCAAGAAAAATATTAAAACAAAAAACAATTCGCTCGCTCGCACCTATTTTTATCACAAAAAACCGAAGAACTAGATATAAATTTGGATTGGCCTTATCCTCTTTTTTATATCTACCATAACATTAAATTTAGCGTCACGGATAAAACATTAAACAATTTTAAAATTACAACAACATAAAGTCATATCTTAGAAATTAAACAAACTATGCATTGTGGTACATATTAGTCGTTAACTACCTTTTGACGAATCTTTATCAAATGTAGCATTCTCTGCATAAAGATGCTTTCCACGGACAGACATTGGCCCTAAAAATGAACATAAATACAGCACATCATGGCATAGATTTCACTATGTTGAATAAATTTCGTCAACAATATGATGAATTTTTATTTTTCAGGCATTATAATATTAAACATAATTAAGGTTGTTCGCTGCTCATGTTCAGTCGTTTTTTTTTTTTTTTTTTTCTAGTTTTATCCATTTCATAACCCTATTATTTTTTACCAATGATCCCCAATTTTCTATTCATAAATATTTTATTAAAAAAATTCAAAGGGACAGCCAAAATTGTTAAGTCAGAAGACAGACAAGACCATGGCTAACAAAAAGAAACGAACGACAAACATAGTACACACAGAACTACACTGTGAAATATAGCTAGAGTAACACCCATTGAACAAATACTAGAGTGAATTCAGGTGCTCCGGAAGGTTTAGCAACATCTGCTTTGCTAGTGTCACCCGACGTGTTACTCAGTATCACAGCCGGTGTTTAGACACAACCGATGCTAGTCATAACAGATATAGGAGCAGAATTATAATGACGACAGTGGGAAGCTTCCCATGTCTAAACACACCTTGAAATGCCATTTTAGAAGTTACAATGAAATCCTGTTTTTTTTTCTTCATAGGATTCAGTAGATAGAAACTACGACAAAACATATGACAAATCAACAGAAACCCTTTTCACTTTCCAAACGCTTATATCTCAAAAACGATCTGTCTTTCATTTTTTTCTAAAAAGCTATCCCAACCATTCGAAAACCTCGTTAAATTGAAATGTACAGCCTTAAATGTTATCTTAGGTTCATGTTTATTTTCGTAAAGTGAAATTGGCAACCACAATAAATGTACGTATTGATGCAGTGATATAGTATTATCACTTTTTATCTTACCATTATGATCCTCTGTCATTAAATACAAGTGAAATCAAATAAATCGTTATCTTATATCAAAAGTATTCAGTAAATTTTCATAATTCGTTCTGGTGATTTCACAAAGGGCCATAACGATTAAATCATTTTTAAATCCATTAATTTTATTTGCCGACTATCGTAGCGTTTAATAGATCAACTGACAAATATCAGCCAAGTCAGGGACCAATTACCGCTTTTCCTTAACATTTGCTAAATAAGTGTTAACCATGATGCAGAACTATGAAATTCGGATTTTGGATTTAAGAGAATTCGAAGATAACTAAGGGGAAGTCAGAATCAGAATACAGACAAGACCGTGGCCAACAAAATGAAACGAAATACAAACAAAAACTAGTGTGAGTTCAGATGAGCCGAAGGAAAAGCAACTTTAGGTCCAATAGTGGGACCCGTCGTTTTATTCAGTAGACAAATCTTTGTATAATCGCAATCTTGTTTTAAAATTAAGTGAACACATGTCTCTTCAATACTAAAAAAGATTGAAAAAATAAAAATATTAAATCAATAACAGACCACCATACTTTCAATGCTGAAGTAGAAATTTTGTTTGTTTGTAACTTTTAATATTGCTATAGATTGAAATTATGCTTGGTTTCATCCTAGATTACACTTATAAAAATAATGCGACATCTGTTGAAATAAGCCATGACGCTTTCTTTGGTCAGCTTAAAAGGCAAAAGTAGAATATGCATGTAAGAGGCCCAAATTTCATAGCCAAATACAACAGAATAGCTTGATATTAAGAATCAGAGAAGCCGCTCTTTAATTTTTTATTTTACAATGCATAAGTTGGTGGATGTGTACTTAGGATGAGTAAATACCATTTGTCCCCCTAAAAGGGTGTATTTTGAACATGCTTTTATTGAATTATATCACACTTTTGAATATGCATATTTATCACTACACTGGTATATATTTGATATGAATTCCTACATGAGTTTTGTTTTTACCGTTTACTAAACTAACTCACCATCTAAAACTAATGTAATGATGCACCAATTATTCTTGATTGATTTAATTTTTGAAAAGAAAAGTTTATTTATGGACAAAACTGTTTTCACTATTTCGTGCTTGTTGGACTTTTATATTGTTTTCTTTTCGTGAAATTTTAACTTTTTTCATATCTTGCTTTTCTTGAGTATCTGTTAAATTAATTATTACAACACTTTTAGTTTCTAGTGTCAAAACTCTATCCACTTACTTGACAGTGGTCTGTTCAGTTCTAATGGTGGGAACAGAGGAATCCGTATTGGGCCTTTACAATGCGACTCTGATAAAGGAAAAATACATCTATTTGTTACATTCTACCCGCTTTGTATATATTTTTGTTATATTCTACCCGCTTTGTATATATTAACTTTCATTGAACAATGTCTTTTTCTATAATATATTTTACAGATTTCATATTTCAAATAGTTAAATATTTTTGCTGCTTAAAAGTTTGCAGAAAGGTATAGGTACCTTAAACTGAATATTTGGTCAACTTTTGATTTTATGACACAGCAATAATTTGTCGTAAAATTCTGTTTAATAACCGTTTTTTAATAATTCATAATTTATATTTACATAATACTTATATAACATGTGTATAACTGTCATCATCAGCATGGCACATAAAACTATTTCAACAAAAAATGTAATATTTCCTGTAAAATTACCAAATTTTTTGGAATTTTTTTGTTCAGAAGGCTTAACGATCTTGTCATTTCATCAATATGTCTCCACTATATTAATGCAAGTTCTCACTGAAACTTTCCACGGCGAATGCTTTCAAATTTTTGCCAAAAACTAGGGTATAATGTTATTTCAAAAATATATCGCCGTCATTGTTTTCGAGCTTCAGTTGATAAAACGAGCTTTGGTAAAGTTTATATAGGGAATATATACACTTCCGCATACAAATCAGCATATAATGTGTAAATAAACATTGTAATGATGGCTTATAAAATGATATAGAAAAAAAAGAAAATTGGGCATCAACGATCTCGAATACCTGCTACAAAACAAAATATCAAAATAAATTTTACGAGAAAGTGCCAAGAAATGACATTTTTATATTTATGTTTACTTATATTAGAAAACAGGATCGTCGGTTACTGCTTTTGTTTTCTGTGATTTTTTCCTTTGACCAATAGTTGGTGGGGTATTAGGTACCCACTAAATTAAATTAATCCACCTCATGTTTCATGTGCCTGTCCCAAGTCGTAAATTGTGGTCATAGTTTTATATTTGTGTTTAATTTTTTGTAACATGTACCTTTTTGATAAAAATGAGGTAGGAGCAGTATTATTTCAATTTGGGCGATTAAGAGCTTTTCACAAAGAGTGGTATTGCACCCTTGTTGAAGGCCTTGTGGAGACCTCTAGATTTGTATATTCCCTCTGGTTTAGTGGTTTGAGTGCAGTCACTGACATTTACCTTGTATTATTTGTAACTAATCTCCGGTTATAACTAATTACGGCCGTTTATACGAGTAACACGAGAGGTAACACTAATAGAACAAGAACTGCTTACCCTTACCCTGACCTCGCTCCTTGTTTTCACGATATTTGGGTTGCTCATATTTAGTTTCCTGTTTGATGTTTTGTGTTTCTAGTTTTAGACCCGTTTTGATGTTTGGTGTTTCCAGCTTTAGACCACGTTTTTTTCTTAAGTTTTGGTTTATGTTCCCGTTGGTCTCTTTTTTTGAACTATTTTTATTACGATTTTTATATTAGTTTACCATCAGATCGCTCAATCTCACAATTCGTTTTAAAAACGTGTTAAATGAAGATCATTCTACAGTTATGAATTCAATTTTGACTGTATCCTTTTCAAATTACTGAAGGTAAATATTAAACATGCAGATTTGGTATTACTTTTGAAATATTCTCTAGATTCATTTACTACACAAGATTTCTGTATTCTGTTCCATTTTTTTGGCACCGATATTTTTAACTGTGTTGCTTTATTTGCTTATTATACGCTATCTAAATTTGATTTACTTACCAAAGTGGGAGTACCTAACAACACCTAGATTTTGCATTGGTACAAAATCTGCAAAATAATTAACAAAATGAACGCTATTTAAATATTTATAGTCTGACAGATAATTTACATTCTTCTTCTTTCTTAACAAATGCAATACACATTTATAATTGAACACAGTAAACTCAAGAAATGTCCAAAACCATCTAATTTTTGTTTTTCAATATTAGCCACAACAGTTTCCGAAGAAGTTTCATGTGCAATCTCTGAAAGATAGATAGATATATAGATAGATAGATAGATAGATAGATAGATAGATAGATAATAGATAGATAGATAGATAGATAGATAGATAAATTCGATGTAATATTTAGACCTAACGAGGTAGAAAAAAGCGGGTTTTCGGTCTTAAAAATGTTTTCTTCTCATTTTCAAACAATTAAAGTTTTTAAATATAGTTATGATAGTTTTATGATAGTTTTATTAGACAAAATTAAATCAATAGATACATTGACCAGCGTGCTCGTTTTTGAAACAGCATATAAATTTGGCGGTAATACGTATTTCTTTTTGTTTTTTTTTACCGGTTTTGTACAAGATGCTGTATATCGAAATTCTAGTTGTAAAAACTAACAAGTTGAACATATTGCTTAATGAAATGAGGAAAAGGGGGAAATTCAAAGCTAGAGAATAGAGAATTTTGTAAAACTGACGATAACTTAGAATCCTGACAAACTTAACAAGTAGCATTGTACACCGTTAATGTGTTACCTTTGTATCGTCTAATTGAAGATAAATACTTCTTGTTTGTAATAGATGTTGATGAAATCGACTGCTTCTTCAAAATGTTTTCTAAATAAGAAAAGAGATTGATTAGAATTGCAATATGACAGGCAAAACTGAATGATCATCTCTGCATTTATCATTCACATCAGCAACGCAAATCCTTTGATGAAATTCATCTTTTGATTTTTCATTCTCAATTCCTAGGGGGAATTGTAAAGTTTTGAGTATGACTTGCATTTGTTATTCTTAATATACGAAAAATATCAATTACAAGGAAATGACTGTTGCTATCAAATTTCATACAAATTTCGATAGAAGGTTACGGATTTGTACATTTGTCATGTTCTTTTCGAAAATCTTTGTTCTTCAAAACCCAAGGACCCTTTTTGGTCAAAAAAGAATCACACATTGTCTTATCATACATATGCCTTTGTGTAAACAAAGCTTTACCGTGATAAACGCCCTTTAAGTACTCATTAACATGTTAAACCCCGCCACATACTTAATGTGCCTGTCTCAAGCCAAGGACCTCTAATCCGGTGAATGTCGTTGATTTTATGTTTAAGTGTTACATTGTTTGCCTAATAGTTTTCATATTTGAATATCATCACATTTGATTTTTGGGACCTTTTACAGCTTGCCATAGGGAGTTGACATGTGTCCATTACTGAAGGTTTGAGGCAACCTGTAGAAGTTTGCGATTTACACGTTTTGGATGGCTGTCTCATAGACAATGATACCACATCTCCTTTTTCTATAATGAGCTAACTTTTCCTTTGACACAAGGATCTCATCAACAAAATCAAAAGCTTGTGATTTAAGTTATCATGCCTTTATTTACATTTAGAAGTTCGATTTGGCATTCTGTTAGATTTTCAAACAATACCTGAAATTGGTCTTTCCGTATGCAATAATTGACTGTTTGATTTAGGAAGGGAAGGTAATCTGGTGTAAACATCCGGTGGTTCTGCAATGAAGAAGGACTTATTTTAGATGCTAGAATAACCAAATATGAAAATTATTTTCCTAGTATTTAAAAACCGTTTTTGCACAAATGCAAATACCATCATAAATATATCTTCACTCTATTTAAAAGAACCTACAATGAAATTAACATATATTTGATTGTAGGAAACGTTTCTAACATTTTAACAGTGCATTAATTTACTTGATTTTATAAAGGGGGTAGGTACGATAGGTCCCATATTTGACCCAAATTTTAGATTTTGTGACAAAACAATAAGTCGTTCAAAAAGTGCTGTTCGATAATCGTCTTAATCCGTTTCACAGAGGAAGACGGGCCTTTTCCTGTGAAATTGCAGAGTAAACAAAAGCAGACTGCTTGCTTTCTTCGCCAGGAGGTTGTAATCCCATGAAAACTTTACCTTTACCTTGAAATGACTTATTCCGAATTAGAAAATGGACAATACGGCGGGCGTCTTAAAAGAAGCAAGATCTGCTTACCCTTCAGTACCACCTGAGTTCAACCCCGTTTTATTTTTGTTGGGTCCGCATTGTTCAAAGTTGTGTATTTGTTTATGTGTGTCATGTTCCGTCTTGTTCGTATTATAGAGATTGCCGTGTCGTCGACTTTCTCCTTTTGTCTGGCCCTTCGGTTTTCTTTCCCTTACTCTTTAGATAAGTCGTAAATTATTCTTATATAACTTAAATCATTTCCACAAAATGACAGGGGACATTTGACTTTTTAACAATAATGTAACATTGTTAAAATACTAAATTTTTGAAGGTTTTTTGTACAAAATATATATGGAGGCACAAAAACATCATGAATATATTTAAAATTTGTTCTTGATCTATAATTGTGAAAAATTGGGTTCTGATGTTTTTGTGTGATCTATATTAAAATCTACAACATTGTATCAATTGTTGTATCAAATTAAGTAACTTTTTAGTATTTTCATATTAAAAGCAATTTATATGTGCCATGTGACCATTTTAGAACCAATTTAACAAAAAACTGTCGGATTCTTTATAGACATTATTCAATACAAACGATAAAGAATAACGGATATTTGCCACTTTTTATTTTTTCAGTCAAATTCTTGGGCCAAAAATGTGCCTTGACGACCCTTGTCGTCTTTTGTGGGTTTTCAGTCATTTGTTGAAATATATATGAAAAAATATCTATCTTCTACATATTACCTGAAGTTGGTCTTGTGTAGAACGGGGTACATGAGTACTTTGTTAACAGATGATGAATTCTGCTTTTTCGCAGATTTTGTCCAACTGGAAAAAGAACATTGTAATCTTAGCATCAAAAATAATTAAAAACATAATAATTTTTGACCTGTAGATCTGTTTTGGATTTAGAAAAAAAATATATAAATAAACTGAGCTACACTCACAAACTGACACCCAAGCTTCGAACCTATATCAGTAAGTATGCTGAAGTCCTTGAAATTTATGTTGAATATCCTTTCCTTGGAAGTATCTGATATTGAATATAGGTACATACAAATATGATTCCTTAACTCTATATAATGATTTATCAAAATACATTTAGTTGTTCGGGTGTTGCACTTAAAATATTTGGACAGATAAACAGAGAGGCGGAAAAGCAGTGTCCTATATAACCATAAGATTTATTTGAGGTTTGACAACGATAAGGTATAGAAACCTCCTGAAAAATGTCCTAAAATAACTGCATAATAACCGAATCATAAAGATGCAACAATACATTTGATATTTGTTTGTATTAAAGTATCAATGTTTAAAGAGAAATTCGAACTTTTACATTTTTTCTTGCTGATATGGGCATTGTTCAGTGAGATACTGCTTTACTTACTAATAATTTGCTTGTCCAATATGGTATGAGTTTTCTCAAGCTGGGTGTATGACTTGATAGTTGTTTCTTTAGTAGCCAAATCTGACTGTAAAGTTGATATAAGCCTCTCCTTCTGGTCGTTGTCATTCGACAACTTCAACTTATCTTGCTCCAACAAGAATATTTTCTTGTCTTTGATTTCGCATTCTTTGCACTTGGATGGCGGCTCAGGGACTTTCTTTGCTTCTAGGGTAAAGATTTTCTTCTGAAGATTAAACAGCTCTTTGTCTTTCAGTTTACACTGAGAACATTCTCCCGTCTGCCTTTGATGAGATGATTTTGTTATCTCTGACCCCAAGATTTTATTGGTTTCTGCTTCTGTTGGTTCCTTAATGTTGAATAACGAAGCATCTACAAGGGACGACATATAAATATATATCTATACCTTTGTATTACAGTAATTTAGTAACTCTTAAAGCTGACAAAGGTATCTTATTGATGACGTCATATTGCAACATGAATAGTTTCAACGTCTAGTAAATCTGTTTTTTACTTGATGCATAGTACTTTCGTTGAAGAAAGAACTCAAATAATTATGTCACTGAATAATTTTTGCCAATATCATATCATCAGAAAAAGAAACAAGTCAAGTTAAGAGTTAACCCACAAAGTAACCAGTACATCATGTATTTAATAGGACTGTACATAATTTTTACATGGACAGTTATTTAGATAAAGTAGAAATAAAGCTATACCAACTTACCTATACCATCAGCAGACGAAATTCTCAGGGTTAGATTGACAGAAAAACTGTCTTCAGTTTTGCAAAAATGAAACATCCGATGCAGAAACGCTGACAGTGTATTCTTCAAAGTCTCCCTGTCCAAAAATATTTTATGTGAAAGTTCAGCTTTAAGGGCCATGGACTGCAGCTCTGGAGATGTATATTTCATACAGATTAGGTCATCGCTAAGTTTCTCGTGCTGATTTTTTAGCTTGTTGACAATTGCCACATATTGCCATCTTGTTTTACCTGGGATCTCTATGGTAACGTCGGTAGAATGATATTCGTCTTCAGCTTAAAACCAGAAAGAAGGACAGGTGTAAAACTCGACGATACTATTGTAATTTCGTAGCAAGTGTATGTAAATGAAAGTAAGACATACAAATGTCACCTAAAAAGGCGGTGCTTTACTGGTAGTTGCTCTGACAACTTCATTAAGAATTACAAATTGGTAAGTCGTTTTGAAATTATGAAAAAGAGAAAACTATACTATCTTTGCAGTACTAATATATCTCATTATTAGTTCAAGCAAAATATAACAGTTCCAAATAGACGGCATAACTATTTGAACTATATCTCATCTTATTTCAACAACTTAATTAATAAACCAAATTGATCCAAAGTATTTCATCTATATCAATCTTTGCAACATACCATCAGATAAATCTGTTTTCGTTTCCTCGTTCACCAAGTGTTCATCACTC
The DNA here is from genome assembly GCA_034783895.1 of Geukensia demissa. Lineage (NCBI taxonomy): Eukaryota > Metazoa > Mollusca > Bivalvia > Mytilida > Mytilidae > Geukensia > Geukensia demissa. The sequence goes on along the minus strand of JARWCS010151800.1, from coordinate 3,421 downwards.
AATTCCTCTTGTGTCATAATTGTAGAGCTATCTTTTTCTTTTTCAAGTGTTTCCTGATCTTAAATTAGAGTTAAATTATGACTTTTTTTACAGAAGATTCTGTCTAAACAGACACACGTTGGCACGAAAGAAATATGTTGTTGGAATTAACAAGGTGAAACTATAAAAATTTTATCCTTGGAAATAAAATATGTCCAGTGTACAGAATGTCAGGATAAGATTAGTTCTAAAACACATTGTAGGAACCATATAATAAAATGATTATTAGAGTATTTATTTATTTTGATCTTTGAGTGGTTGTCGTACAGACAGTCATACCGCATCTTCTACCTTCTGTATTAACGATGATTTTGAAATTTGTGCGAATTTTGTGCGAATAAGAGATAACAGGATTGAGTGTTGAACAAAAGTTTGAAATACTCAGGAAGAGCAAATAATGAAATTTAAAGGGTTAAGGCATCTTAGCAAAAGAGAACAAACAATATCAAACAAATCACCTTGAAGTAAAATCAAACGATTAAGCAACATAAATCATTTTACAATCCAAGCGCCCCGACACAGCTGGCATTTCATGCTCAGCAAGTATTATTTCAATGGTTATGTTTAATGGTGTTGTAAGGTTGTTAACCATTAATAGTAAGAATAAAAGGTTTTAGCACGAATATCGTCGAATAATGCCCCGAGAAGAATATTATATTCCACGAGCATGCGACTTGAAATAATATTCTACGAGGGATAACACTCACCGATATTCGTGCAATAACCATTTTATTGTATACCAAATCTTTGCAGGATGAAGATAGGTTTTTATTTCAATTTAACAGCTGAGAGACAAAGGGTTGGTCAAAAGATCACGGGAGACTAAATTCCAAGGGAATTTCAGCCACATCCTTCTGTTTCGAATCTGTTTATTGAAATAGAACCCACACTGAATCCTTTAACCAGCAAACCGACAAATATCCTAAAATGCTTCTATTTTGTTGCATTGGGTTATATTACTTCCCTTCATCTGAACGGGTCCAAATCACACAATTCATAACAAACTCGCGTGTATAAACAATTTAAATAGAAAAACACGCACAGGTAAACTTTATTTCAATAATGAAAGTGCTTTTTTATAGGACGATAGAGAAAATTTCGTGAAAACGTTTGTACATGTATAAAGTTCGTGATATTATTGAACAATTATGTTCTGACGAAATCGGGAAGGCAAGTGTGATTTAATTTATTAGGAAGCAGAAACATTTCGTTTTAGGCATGATAAAACTACAGCTTCCTCATTCGTAAAAATTAAAACTGCAATGATTTTTTCTATTTCTTTTGTCTAGCTACGGCTTTATCGGTACTTTTAGTTTAATATTTAAAAATGTTTCCATTTTCATCCGTTAACTACATATATTGACGTTTATTAATTTTCTTTTTGATGGACCCCGTTGAAATTTCAGGGACGCATTCATTATAACAAGAGTAAGTTTAAAGGCAGAATTATTACCTGCCAAAGGTAATATTTACAGGTAAATGTGAATTATTAACCTGAGAGGAGTATTAAATTCGGAGAAAGTTTTATTTCAACAAAAGATTCTGTTGAAGAATAGAATCGGCCACTAGGAATTGTGAACGTAAAATACCTTGCATAACAAAATCAATTTCACGTATCGGTTTGTAAAACAGAATTAATGACTCCACTTTTTAATCGTATATTGCATTAGTGCAATATCACAGAGTATTGCACGCTTACTTTATGTTACGTTGATCATAGAATATCATACTGCTATACAATAAAATGCATATGCCAGAAAGACACAGTCCACATCTTACATCCATTTATTACACATAATGAAAATTAAACTGCATGTGAAGCGCTTTTCTGGATAAGCCTTCATCAGACACACTAAATTTAGGGGCCAAAATAGGAAGGTCATCCAAACTTCGTGAATTTTCGGTTAGACAAATGGAGCAAAAAATTATATATAGTTTACGACATAATCAACAACGATTAGCCAAATATAAAAATAGCAGGGAATTTTACAAATCACTGTGTTGGAAAGATGTAAATTATATCATTCCAAAATACATTTCAGTAACCGAAATTAAATAAGATAATACATCTTTTTCTTATCAGTTTTTCGGTGAATTTAATTAGTTAATGTCTTCGATTTTTAAGTCATAATCATGCCACATCTCCTTTTTTATATATCTTGTTTAATAAACTGGTATCTATAAAAACATTTTACTATACTAGTAACGTTTAAGTTATTTAAAAGAAAGAATATTGAATATATCCCAGAAAGAAACAATCCACATCTTTTCTGGATTTAGCACTGCATAATTTCTCGTTAAGTTGTTGTCATAGTTTACTAGATTTCCGTGGGACACGAAGCAAATTCTTAAAAAAATATTGTAAGCAACTTGTTTGATCAAAGTACCTTCCTTATGTGTCATTTTTTCTGCTGTGGGTACTTGGATTGTGGCATATTCTTTTGACTGATGTGGCGTGTTTGCTCCAGAGATTACAACATCAGTGAATGATGGATTTCTTCTGGCCATCCCCTCTCCATTCAAGTCTTTAGCTGAATGAATTATTGTTACTGTATATTATTTTACAAACTTGTATTTACTGAATTAAGGAATTCTTGAAATCTTCTGAATATTTCATTGTATCTCTAGGCAGAAAACTAATAATTAAATTACATTTTCGTTTTTTTTATTTTTATTTTTTTTTTTTTTTAGTTTTTGGTGATTTTCATTCTTTTTTTTTCTTTAGGAATACCCACTTTCTCTTACTCTTCTTTTATTATAAAGATGTGTTTACAATTATTTCAACGAAGTAAAGAAACCTACAGAAATACAAATTGCAAGCGTCCAGTTCGTATAAATTATTATTCTTTATTAGGTTGGTACCTGACCGTTATTTAGTATGCCTTGCATATACAAATATATAATAGGAGTGTAGGGTCTCTTACAGCCGGGAACCAGTTTAATTCTTTATATGCTTTGACCAATTATAAAATGTTTTACCTTGTTCTTCCAGACCGCCTGGTGGTAGGCGCTCTACGGCCGTCTGAATACCGTCAGGGTTCTTTAGTAGATTTACTGTAATAACTTCTACAAAAAGGTATGCATAATAGCTTGATTTTCAAATGTTTCTCTCGATCGGTAATACGGCCATCATAAAATTGTAGCGAGAGTTTTATTTAACCTTTGATGAAAAGACTTTAAAGTCCAGTGTAGAATACCCATGCGAGAGATCAAAATTGTATAGTCCAAAGAGAAAAGACAAATTTAAACAAAATAAAAGATAAAACGTAAACAAAAGGAACAAAAGCTTGGAATCCACAAACTCATTTACAAGTCCAGTGTAGAATACCCATGCGAGAGATCAAAAGTGCATAGTCCAAAGAGACAAGACAAATTTAAAACA
>JARWCS010151690.1:0-14464 GCA_034783895.1 Geukensia demissa | reverse complement strand
TCAAAAAATGTTCTAATCGTTGTCAATGTGACATGAGAAACTAATCTAAAGTACTTTAATATGGCAGTCTGTTATCACCCCGGTGTTAATTATTGATAATTTTATAGTACCCAAGCTTAATCGTTGTTTGAATTTGGACTGTCATTAAGTGATTGATAATTAAACAACAAATTAAAAACAGAAACAATAACAGTGAAAAGATAATATTTTTTACAGTAGCTTTATTTTAAAAAGTTTTTGTGCATTTATTCTGTCGGAATTTTAAAATTGTTGAAATTTTCAACCCATCTCCCATAAAAATATTAGCTCAAAATTTCCGGTCAATAAACATCTCCGAAAAATTAAGTTTTAATTATTAGTCAATTACATAAAAATTTTAGATACTACTAATTAGGGTGGGTACTATTTATTAACGCCATAGGACTCATTTATATACTCCCAAAGCAATCGTCGCGCGACGTCTCGCAAAAATCGCTGGGTCTTTATACTTGTCATAGTTTGTTTAAACTTTTAATCTCAGCGAAAATCGCGCGACATCGTGCGGTAGTCGAGCGATGTTCGGGCGACGGACGCGCGACGAAGTATAAATGAGCCCTAAGTGAATAAGTAGTGTCATATTTAAGTACTTTAGACGATTTTCTTCTGCTATATTGACACCAGTTTGATAATCTATTGACACTCAACTATCTTCTTTAAAAACCAAATGAAGGCTTCGTTTAATAAGTGATCATTCAAGATTCACAAATCAACTTCAAATAAGCAAATTTAGAATATGTCAAACTCTCCAGAAAATTAAGAATTCGCCGAGAATAAAGTTTAGATAACTTGTCAACAGATGCTACAACTTGATAAGATACCAGAGTGCCGTCATAAGCTTTCGGTATTCACTGTGCATGCAGATTGTTCCTGCAGATGGCATAATCGAAATGTACTACGAATACACAATGGAGAACTAGAAAAAAGCCGATTTATTGAGGTAGCATTTGTATATCGATGACCCCGACAACGATTCTGAAGATGGAGAATCTGACGACGAAAACAAGAGTTGCAGTCCTTGAAATAATACAAAAGGCTCTTCTAGGATTTTTATATATAAAATGGCGAACAAGGCGGGTGAACAGTTTTTTGTGCTCCTACATAATCGAGGATTTGAAGTGTTTCTATAATGGCAGAATGTGAATTTTGTAGACTTTTGATAATGTGACTGTATTACAATGTGTTTTAATTGTTTTGATGGGAAAACAATCGAAAAAGAAAGCTAAAAAAAGGAAACGAAGTGACGATAGCTGTTCACCTCAAACAACAACAATGGCGGAAGAGGTAAACAAACAGAGTGCGCCCACACAATCACACACGCCTGTAGCCAGCCAACTTAACAACACAAACGCCATTCTTTACGGTAACCCTATTGCAAGCACATCAAGAGCTCCAGCTGCGCAATACATTCCAAATGCACCATTCAACACGCCATACAACACGCCTTATGCAGGCCAACATGTAAACACTGTGCCTCTCACAGACTTAGGTCCATCACCTAACACAACTCAGCCACAGTCCCTTAACATCCTGTTTGACATTTATGCTAAGCTTGACATGCTAGAAACCGTGTCATCAAAGCTTGATATGCTCCCTGTGATAAATGAAAGGCTACATAATCTTGAACGAGGGTTCCAATGTTTACAAACAGAAATCAATGAAATGAAAAACCAGCTTCGTATTAATTCAGATAGAATATTTGGAAATGAGCAACGTATGGGTCATTTGCAATACACAGTAGAAAAGATTGATAAGCAAAACCGAGAGCTTTATAATGAAAATGTTGACCTTAAAGAGACTCTACTAGAAATGCAGACTAGATCCATGAAAGACAATTTAATCTTTACCAACTTACCAGAAACTTCGAACAATGAAACACCTGAACAATCTGAAACCGTAATCAAAAATTTCCTGAGTAACGAGTTAGAAATTGAAGATAATATAGAACTCCATGTAGCTCACCGCTTGAGGCCGAGAACAGATAATAAACCTAGAAGCATAGTTGCGAAATTTGAAAAGCGAAAAGATCGCAACAGGGTATTAAAAACTGCCACTGAGAAACTTAAAAACACTGGCTTTGGAGTGTATGAACAATACCCAAAAGAGATAGGCGACCGAAGGAGTGAGTTGTGGCCAATTTTCAAAAGGGAATCGCGACTAGAAAAAAATGTCAAATTTAATGCTGATAAGCTTATTGTTGATGGAAGGCGCATTTTTCCACCTTCAATGCCTCGAAAACTGCCCATTGATGAACGCATAGTAAACAATAAACCACCAGGAAGACAACCTCAGCCCACTGATGTTAACCCAGCTGCCATGACCCAACAACTGACTGATGTTGCCAGGCCTGTATAGGACAGGCAAACAAGAGGACAATCTGATTCTTGTATCAATAAAAATAAAGAACAGTCGTGTGACTTATTGAATAAATTAAATTTAACATGTATAAACGTATGTGGTATAAAAAATAAACTCTTATGTCAAGAATTCATTGATTTGATTAAATTGTATGATATTTTTGTCTGTATAGAGTCGAAAATTGACAATTTTGATGTATTGAATTTACCACCTGGTTATAGTTATATTTCAAAAAATAGGAAAAAGTTTGGTAGGAAATCAGGGGGTATAGTTATTATATACAAATCCATGTTAAAACAATTTTTGAAATTTCCTTCTGGTGACTCGGAATTTGTGTTATGGATTCAATTATGCAATTTCACATCAGATTTTCCAAAATTTTTATTAGGTTGTGTATATATCCCACCAGAGAATTCCAAATACACATCTCCTGAAGCGTTTAGTGAAATAGAGAGTGAACTATTTTCATTTAAAGATAACAGTACATTATGTGCTTTGATTGGTGATTTTAACGCACGTTCGTCCACACTATCTGATTATGTCATACCAGATGACAATCTATTAAATATTCTGAATTATGATATTGATATAGCTTTAACTGAGCATTTATACGATTTTCGAAAATTATCTCTTTTTGATATTTCATTGGATAGACAGTCAAATGACAAAGGTAGATGCAATACTTATGGTCACAAACTTTTATCATTATGTAAGAATAATAATATGTATATAGCAAATGGAAGAATTGGTGTTGATAAATATTGTGGTAAGGTAACCAGTAAAGAATCTAGTCTTGTAGATTATTTTATTGTCAAATCTGATCTATTTCCACTTATTAAGGAATTTGAGGTCATTGATTTTGACCCGTTATTTTCAGATGTTCACTGTCGTTTACATGTATCAATTTCATGCTCGATTAATACTGATTTGCATAATAAAAAGAATACTGTTATAGGTGAAAAACCTGTTCGATGGGTTCCGGATAAAAAACAGCAATTTATTGATAATTTTGAAAATAAAATAACTTTAAATGAATTTTGTGAACAGTTAGAATTTATCAGTAATGCTGATGAACTTAATACTTTTGTTGAGAATTTCAACAAAGTATTTACCGACACAGCGCATGACACTTTTGGAAACAGAACTATTTATAGTTATTGTAAAGAAAAAACAAATCAACCTTGGTTTGGACCTAGTTGTCATGCGAAAAGAAAACTTTTTCATAACGCAAAGAAGAAATATAATTTGAACAAAACCGATGCGAACAGGTTAGATTTGAAAGTGGCTTGCAAAGCTTATAGAGCAGAAATGAACAAATGTTTTCAGGAGTACGAATTTAAAATTGAAAATGAACTTAGAGAAAAGTCTGAATCAAATCCAGCCGAATTATGGAAAATTTTGAACAACTTTAATTTTAATAAATCAAAAAATGATTCTAAAATTTCAATTGAACAACTATATGACTATTTTAAAAATCTCAATATTAGCGATGAGGTTGATGACAGTCATTTTGACATACCTGATCTAGATGATAATTTTGCAAATGATATTTTGAATGGTAAAATTACAGAAGACGAAGTCATTTCTGCTGTTAAAGACTTAAAAAACTGTAAAGCACCAGGCTATGATTGCATAATTAATGAGTATATTAAGTATACTTTACATGTTTGTATGCCTATATATCTGAAATTATTTAATAGAATTTTAGACTTAGGTATTGTTCCTGAGATATGGACATTAGGTATAATTATGCCGATCTACAAAAACAAAGGTAATCCAAACGATCCTGATTCTTACAGAGGAATTACACTAGTATCCTCCGTGGGAAAACTCTTTACATCAATTTTAAATAGTAGACTTACAAAATATGCTGAGCTAGTAGACATGATCCCAGATTCACAAGCTGGTTTTAGAAAAGGTTTTTCAACTGTAGATAACATTTTTTGCCTTCACGTTTTAATTGAACTTTATTTGGCTTTTGGGAAAAAACTATATTGTACATTTATTGATTTTAAAAAAGCGTTTGACACAGTATGGAGGTTGGGGTTATGGCAAAAATTGGTAAAAAATAATGTTAGTGGGAAAATCCTTAAGGTTATCTATAACATGTACGAAAATATTAAGTCTTGTGTTAAACAAGACAATAATATCTCAGGATTTTTCTCGTGTGACATTGGGGTAAGACAAGGGGAAAATTTATCTCCTTTTCTATTCTCTGTATTTTTAGCAGATTTAGAGACCTTTTTTGATCAAAATCATGTCTCAGGTTTGACAAATATTTCCACTTTTTGTCAAGAACAATTAAGAACATATTTGATGATTTTTGTGTTATTATATGCTGATGATACAATTATCCTTGCAGAAAGTGCTGTTGATCTGCAAACATCATTGTCTGTATTTGAATCTTATTGTTCATTATGGAAATTGACTGTAAATGTTGACAAAACTAAGACACTTATTTTTCGAAAACGTAAGGGAAGAATTGATGATGAATTCAAATTATATGGTTCGAATATTGAAATTGTAGACTCATATTCTTATTTGGGGATAGAATTTAACTTCAATGGGAAATTTTTACTGGCGAGAAAGAAATTAGCAAATCAGGCGCAAAAAGGGTTATATGCTCTTTATGGGAAAGTCAGAAATATAAATATCCCAGTCGATTTGCAGTTAAAACTGTTTGATTCTCTTATTGAGCCTATTTTGTTATATGCATGTGAAGTATGGGGGTTTGAAAATATTGATATTCTTGAAAGGATCCATCTTCAATTCCTGAAACGCACATTATCAGTCAGAAGTACTACACCTAATTATATGGTATATGGCGAAACAGGTCGATTTCCTATTAATATTAGTTTAAAGTTAAGAATGCTAAATTTTTGGTCAAAATTGCTTGAGAATAATAGTAAGTTATCAGGAAAGTTGTACCAATTACTATTAACTATGCACAACTTAGGTGAATGTAATTCAAAATGGATACTTTTTGTGAAATCTATACTTGACAATGTAGGTCTGAGCTATGTATGGAATAATCAAATTGTTTTAAGTAAAATGGATACTAAACTGTGTATTAAACAAATTTTGCATGACCAATTCATACAAAAGTGGTACAGTGATACTGAAAATTCATCAAGGGGAGAGTTTTATATGTTGTTTAAAAGGGATTTTGGATTCGAAAAATACTTGAAGGTTTTGAATAAAAATCGTAGAAAACAAATATCTGTGTTACGTTGCTCTAACGTCAAGTTTCCTATTGAAACTGGACGCTGGAGCAATACTCCTCGTGCAGAGAGATATTGTACTCTCTGTACGAGCAGGCAAATTGGCGATGAATTTCACTATCTGTTTTTATGCCAAAACGAACACGTACAACGTATTCGCACCAAATTTATCCCAGCATATTATATCTCTCATCCTAGTGTAGATAAATTGAAGGGTATTCTATCTCTGTGTAATAAAACTGTTTTAAATAATTTGGCATTATTTGTTCAAAAAATTGCTCAACTTTTATAGACTTACCGGATCAGTTTTTAAATTGGTGTGTCATAAATATCCCAAATATATAGTTTCCATTCTATACCATGCTACTTCTCCATGTTTACGGTAAACTCGATTTGATCGTGGGGCCTATACACTAGTGACCTAATTATCATTGATACAATGCCTTGTGGGTGTTCGTTATTATACAGTTAAACGTAAACATGATTATTGCTCAATGTATGTCAGTTATCATCTTGCCTTGTTCACCATTGTATAAATATTGTATATATGTTGCCTCTTGTAACAGCGTAATGCTGTCTGAGTGAATAATAAAATCTTGAATCTTATATTATTTTTTTTCTTTTGGGACTTCTGTTATGAGGAGACTTCTGAAACATGACAGGTTTATGAGAACATTATATACACAAATTACTGAGCACAGATACAGAACAGTCCGACATATTTTTCCCACATGATTCAAGTCGGACGTTCAAAAATTATTTTAAAAAATAATGCAACTGTGAAGATCCCTAGTAAAATTCTCATTTGAAAAAAATTACTAGGTTTTCTTGAACACATCAAATGTATGTATATGGTGCATTTTGGGACTCTTGACATCCGCATTAGTGTACCGGCTTTGACTACTGAGTAACACGACGGGTGTCACTAGTGGTGCAGGGGTTGCTTACCCTTCCAGAGCACCTGAACTCACTCTGGTTTTTTGTAAGGTTCGTCTTACTCCAGCTTTAGTTTTCAGTGAAGTGTCGTGAGTTCTATGTTTGTCTTTCGTTTTATTTTGTTGGCCATGGTCTTGTCTGTCTTTCGACTGAACGATTTCTGTCTGCCCCTTTCGGCTTTGATATCTTCGAATTCCTTTTTTCATATATCCATAAACTAAAACCGTAGTTTTATCATTTAGATGTGGATAGCCCCAATCGAAAATTTGTGAGAACTAATTTACGAGTTATAAAAAATTATTTCAAGTACAAGTAACCTTGTATATTTTCTATAAATAATGACGTAGTCGGGGTTGTGTTCAGTGACCCTAAATACCTATATATAACTAACTTTGTCACCTGTAAAATATGTGATTACCTGCCCTCGAGTAATACATACTGAATATTTTATAACAAACAGTAAATAACTGACATTTTAGCAAGGAGTACTCCGATTATATTCATTGGAAATATTTTTATTTTCTGCATAGACCTTGCGAAATACAAATGGATTCCAGTGCCAAATTCAACACAATTCATAGAAAAATGGCCGACTTCACAAAAATTGTGTTTGAGAAGAAAGATATTTTGTCCAATATGTCGTTACGGAAGAAGAAAACGATTGTAGCGGTAGTAGCCATCGTTGGTTCCTGCATTGTTGTGCCGTCGTTGATTGACAGCTTCCGATAAAATATGGGTTTCATTTTCTCTACAAATAACAGGTGAGTATATGAAATAATGTAAGGGAATCGTTCCAAATTTTCCTGAAAAAAGCGTGGTGAATATACATAAAACATTGCCAAACACGTGAACAACTTTTTATTAACAAAAAAATTCGGATGTCGGTTCTCTTCAACAATTAGCAAAGCTGGTACAACAGGCTTTAAAAGCTTGCTAAAAAGGCCCTCATTAATATACAAAGAACTACATCGTAATAAGACAGGCTGTAAAAGACCCCCTAAATTAAATGTGCTAATAAACTTTAAAAAAAACTTTTTGCCTAATAAATTTAACCAAATAGTAGAAATTACTAGCTTTCATTCTTATTATTTTTATATCAAAGAAATTAAAACTATAAAACAAATCTAGAAAAAATTATACACTATGACTTCCGAGCCGTGAATATGTGTGTAAATAGTATCAAAGAATTCTACTAGAGAGACGAATTTATATTAGTTATAAATAGCTTGTTTTCGAATCCCTTTAATTAGTTCATTATATTTTCTGTAATTTTGTTTGTCTGACATCTACTTCAAAAAAGAAAGAAACGCATTTTATAAATACCTTATATTCTAAAAATAGGATATCAATCAAAACACCCCTAGAATTACTAATCCACGAAAAAGGGCACGTTATGATTTGGTTTTAATAAATGACAACAGACACAGATACAATCACTGAAAACACATGTTCTATGAAAAAGGTTTCTTCATTAGCTAATATAATGAAATTTAAATCCTAAAAATTGCAATCTTATTTTTCAGTTGCAAGATCGGAGATGCAAATGCTGTCTTACGTGCAGCAAAAGAAAGTACTGTGAAGTATAGCCGATGAAAAAGGACGAATACTAAGATTAGAATGGAAATGTCAACAAATTTGTTAGTTACCGTTGGATGACACAATAATTGGATGGATTAATTATGTTAGAGTTAACATGATTGTTTAACTTAAAGCCAAAAAAAATATGTTTAATGAGTTTTGTGCAATATTGAAACTATATTGTAAGAAATAATAGTTATTTATACAATTCCTTCTTAAAACAGAATAAGAATTCAACCTTAATGATCACAAACGATACAGCATGTATAAATATGAACCTGAGGTTTGGTTGGATATCAACGAGATAGGATTTTTGCAATATATGGGAATAGTGTTTTAGTTGTTATTTCTTGGTTTCATCATATAACAGAAATTTATTTAACGGAAATGAAACGTTTTTTTTAATTCTAGTGTCCCAAACATCCACGGTGGATGTTTCATCATTGACCAATGCTACCACCAGTCATCATCTACACACACACAAGCGAACTAGAAATAAAGGATATATAAACCAATTTATCTAAACCATACTTAGATTGAGTTAAACTTTCTATCATTTTTACTACAAACGGGATAATTTTAACTTTCCTATTGTTAACTTCCCATATCTATATGGCAGCATTGCCTCATGCGCTGCCCATGTGGTTAATGTAAAGAAGTTGATCCGGTACTATGGGGCCTGTTCCAAATAAAAATATTGGTTGCCATAAAATTGGTTGGCTCCTGCGGACGTGCATGAACTGTTACCTTAAACTTGAAAATAAAATGGTCTCTTCTTGGATCGACGTAAACAGACTAGAGATGTACTTTTATTATTACAATAAATACGTTACCTTTCTAAATCGGAATGTACCAAAAAAAAGAACGAGTTTTTTAGAGAAGAGAATGTTATTAGATAAAGTTTATTTTAAGCTGTTTATTTTTGTTATTTTTACATTTTTTATACTATTACAGCTTAATACAGGTAATATTTTAAGATTTAACCATGTCCACAGTCAACAACAATAACAAGCCGTTGTTGAGCTTAGATATTTCGCCGTGGAAAACTTCCACGTGCGATGATAATTTTGAGATCCTCTTGCATAAGTGACAACATGCCTTATGATTTGGAGTAAAGGGATGAATCTACATTTGTTGGGGTCCCTAGAGCATCTGCTACGACCTCGTCTGCAGTGCCATGACGTACGTTCACCCACACCGCCACTCGCCCAGTTGAGTCGATGCGGTCTCAGGTTTCTGTCTCCAGTATTGTGCAACAGATTCCTCCTGGTATCAAGAGTGGTGTTTTTTATGCTAGATCTAGGTGACCTTCCACATTTCCTACTTTAATGCTTCCCTTGACTTCTGATTCTTATGCTGGCTACCAAGCATGGTCGCAGCAAGCTCTAGGAAGTTTCCCAGTCGTGTCTTCTCCTTCCTCTTGTCTTAGCAAAGAAATGGCTTCAGACTTCACTTTCCAAGCTTACAGCTCTTATAAATGCTAAGTTTGAGGAATTTTGTAATCGTCTTGGAGGTCTTCAGAATTCAGTTTCTCTAAACTCTTCAGCGTCAGTTCCAGTTTCTGTTTCAGTTTGCTCCTCCTCCTCCACCGTCTATCCACAATAGACTAGAAGAGGCTCATGCTGTTTTTATGGCTCCTGGTAGTTAGGAAAATAGTTTTCTTAAAGCTGAAGAACAGTCCGGTGGTGAGGAGATTCCTTCTAGTGGTGAAAATAGAGAACAAGGTGAAGTTCCGGGCAATTCTTCCTATATGGAATGTCTCAGGTCTCGAGTGTACAGTGTTTGGCTGGAGGTGTCTGAGGTACTAAGGGACTTTGTTCTAAGAGTTTTGAAATTCACGATTCGTCCTTAAGAAAGATGGCTCCTGTTTGTGACTAGGCGGTTTCTTCCTTGCTATGTGCTAAACCTGTTGGTGGACTTCGTTTGTCGAAATCCGGTTATTCCAAGTCAGAAAGTAATCTTAGGCATGTGATTATGTCTTGGAACAGCTGAACATTTTCTTTCTGCAGTTGGCTCCATTCATAAGGACCAAAGTGAAGAAATCAATGAGTTTAAGTTTTTTTTGTTTCCGGTGGATAGGTGTGTAGGTGCTTCTCAAAGCTAGTTCTTGTCACTCCGACTAATTTTACCTTAGCTAAGAGACAAGATGTGCTTGTTAAATATACTGTTTAGAGGATCTTAAGGGCCAACTGCTCTTTTGAACTCTGGTAAAGGAAAAACGCTTTAGATTACCTCTGGAGCAGCTTCAGGATGAAATCCACAAAGCTCCCCAGACGGTAAAAGTTTATGTCAATGTGTCTGATGTGAAGAGGAAAATACTCTCGGACTTCCCAGAAGACTGCTTCTCAGAAACCTGGAAATCTCATCTTACTAAGTGAAGAATTTCTTGTGGCAAGGGCCGTTCCTCTCCTCTCTTCTTCTTCGGAACCCACGAAGCTTCAGCTGGTTAAAGGTAAAAAGCAGAATAAGTGACGTCCTTTCTCCCACCCTGAGGTTCTCCCAACACTTTCATACTCCTTTTCCTTTTCTTCCAGTGGGGACAGGCTGTCTCACTACCTTCATAACTGGTGTCAAATCACTAAAGACAAGTGGGTTTTTTCTGTTTTTCGTGGGAGGCTTGAACTTCAGTCTCTGGAACAGCCTCTTCTGTCTTCAGTTCCTTAAGACCAGGGATTCTCAGAAGAATTTCCTTAGCCAAGGAAAAATCTTGAGTCATCTTGAGTCATCTTCAGAAAGGTTGAGGAAGTCTTACCTCCGTTTGGCCTAGGTTTTAATTCCTGTCTTTTTCTTGTACCCAAAAAGAAAAGGAAAATGCGTACAGAGTAGATCTTTCCTTCCTGAGTCATCATTTGTGGATAACTCATTTCAAAATGGAAACCAACAAAAGTATCAGTAGTCAATTTCACAAAATGTCGTGAGTTTAATTTCTATCGTAAATAATGACGTCACAATGAGTTTTCCTTTGAAGTTTCTACACTAACGATCAATTTTAGACTTAAGGATTTTTTGTGAAAACGATTGCAGGACTTCACTACATTTAGGGATGTGGACCACATCCTTGGATTTAACCTACGTTTACTTCCATATCCCAATTGATCTAGGCTTCGGAAGTTGGTTTGGAAAAGCAAGATTTTCTGTTTCTAAGCCAAACCTTTCGGCCACACTACTGCTCCTCTAGTTTTTACCAGAATTTTTTAGTAGGTGAAGCGCAATCTCAAATTTTCATCCACTCTTATCTGGACGATTCTCTGATGAGCAATTATTCAGTTTCTCTTCTGAAAGAGCATACTGTTACGGTGACCCGTCTTTTCAGAGATAGGTTTTCTCGTGTCATGGAAGAAGTCGGAAATTATCTCCAGTCAGGCTTTCATTTTTTAAGGGGAACATTTTCGGACGGATTAGGGTCTAGTTTTCCCTACAGTGGAAAAACGAAAGAAACTAGTGTCCAAGATTCAATTTTTTCTCGGATATCCGTATCATTTCGCCAGTTTCTTCAGCTGATAGTTTGTCTGATCTCTATTGTGAATTTAGTTTCATTAGGTCGTCTCCATATTCGTCCCATTCAGTAGTACTTTCGAGATTTTTAGGATCCAATTTCTCAGCTCCCGTTCCAGTTCTACCCAGGTTGACTCTTCTTCATTAGTGGTTGATCCAAACATAAAAGAATGATCTCCCCTCCCTTCACTGGATTCCAAAAATATACAAGTGTCCTAACAAGCAAGTAACATAGCGGAGTCTGTCAAATGCTCCATAAAACCTCTTTCCACGTTACTGACAGTTATTTTATCAGCAATAAACTCCAGTGTTGCTGTGAAACAAGCCTTTCTAGACGTGATGAATCAAATGTTGATTCTAAAAAAATCTAAAGATCTGTTAGGATGCATCAAATTAAGGTCCTTTTCCTCTTGCAATAACATCAAAACATTTGATTTCTCCATTTTTACACCACTTTCCTCATCCTAAACTCTCTAAAAAAATTAAAAGCTTTGGTTGTCCTTGATTAAGTTTAAATGATGGCAACGAAGGTACAAATATTTGGTTCTACGAAAGGACAAACCTCATTTTATTGTAAACAGCTTTGATTTTAATATTAATATGAAAATGAACAGATATTGGGTAAATGACAGAGAGGATGCGCTGCTTCACGAGAAAAAAGAGAGAGAATTTGCAAATCTAAAGGTCTCCACAAGGCCTTCAACAAGGGTGGAATACCACTCCTTATGAAAAGCTGAAGATGATATTTGCAAAATGCTATGTTTCTTGATTGACAACATTTTTGTAACGTTTGGTGGACGTGTGTTTCAACCGACTATCGGCATTCCAATGGGAACCAATTGACAACTCTTCTCGCCAATTAATTCCTATTTTGGTTTGGAGTTGACTTCATTCAGAGCCCGAGTTTCTGTAGAATAAAGAGAATACGTTGGCTCAATCCTTTTGGTTTCACGTTTCGCTTTTTAGTCGATGTTCTTTTACTGAATAATTATAATGACGATGTTGACCGCATCTATCCTAATGAACTTGAAATCAAGGATAATACCCAAACAGAAAGGCCTTCTTTATAAATTTGTACCTTGACTTACAAGAGATTGACAGTAAGGGTGATTTAAGATTGATTGATTGTTGGTTGCTTAACGTCCACTGGCAAATATTTCATGCATATTTAGGACGAGAACAAGTCATTAAATTATTTAAAATCATTTTGACAAACTGGCTGCATAAATAGCTGTACCCTGATGTCGAGTCCATGGTGTTACGAAATGTTAATTGTGTGATAGTTCTTATCTTTCTTGTGATATTGAAAATTTAAAAAGTGTTTCTTGTCCCTTATATCCAGTTAATTTCCCTTTCATTGACAAAAAACATAGGAAAATCAAAAAAGCTCAATTAAGAGTCTCTATGAGGACCGTATTAAATTCATTTACTGTCATTTGAGTCAGTTGAAGACTTGAAATTCTACAGTTCTGACACCTTAAATCTGTTACATGTAATGTCTTGCACATAAAAAACAATTAACGTCTACCATTAGAACCCATATTTTATTATATCACTACGAGATACGTTTGTAATGTCAATGGTGTTATCAGTCCATTGTGGGACTTTTTTAGTAACACCACTGAATTGTCTCGTAAAACCATGGAAAAGTTAAACAATATTTTAGTTCAAATGAACTTTTAACACTTTTGTGAATGATTTTATAAATTATGGTAATAGTACTTGTCATTAGTAACTCAGAAATGTAAAGTTCGTGTTTTTATTTACACGTGAATCTTCAAATTTGAAAATATTCAGTAACACCACTGATTTTTGTAAAGTAACACCGCTGACATTTGGAACCATATCAAACTTTTTATGAAAGATTGATGTGTTATTTAGTTACATCAACAAAATAAAAATGCATTGACAATAATTATTATTATCCAGTTGTTTTTATAAATAGCTTATTTCTGATGGTGGTAGTCTAAGTAATAATAAACGTAACACCATTGATAAATTTGCAAAAAGAAGATAATTACTTCCTGAGCGAAAAATGTTTGAATTAATATTGTTAAAAGGAAGTGCCTTTTTACAGAATATAAAAGTAAAATTCAAATAAAATCTGTTTGAAATCAGTGTACTTTTTCAATCAATTGTCCATAGTGTTACCATTTATTTCTATCAGTCACCATTTTCAACTCACCATTTTCAACTCGCTTGGAGCTTGCTTTTTCAATCATATATCAATTAAATCAATTGCATTTATTCACTGGACAACAACATAAACGTTACATAAACGTTACATTTCTTATAATGAATGAATATTTAAATTGGCTATTTTAGAAAAGTTCATTATTTGTGTAGAATTACTTGTTCATTTCTTTAATAAATATAAAAATAGCTATACTTTTCGATTGCAAGACACAGAATGATGTTGTTATGGTGTATAAAGTATTATTAGAAGAAGGAATGCTAGAAATTCGGAAGTTTGTTTACCTAAATTTTCTAAGTTTTTTAGAATGACCCATCATGAACAAAACAAGGTTGGGTTTTGATACTAACTTACAATAATATGTTTCATAATACAAGAAAATAAAGTGTTTTTTTTTTTTTTTGCTCAAAATTATTGACAACGCGGTATTGTATCGACAGATATACTGTGTTAGATGACATCTCATGTTGAGAGGCTTATCATCAGGAATCTCACCCCAGTTCGTCGGTTACTGCTTTTGTTTTCTTTGATTTTTTCCTTTGACCACTCGTTAAGGGGGTTGGGATCCTACTAAACTAGTTTAACCCCACCACATGTCTCATGTGCCTGTCCCAAGTCAGGAATTGTGGTCATAGGTTTGTCTTTG
>JARWCS010151579.1:5000-14466 GCA_034783895.1 Geukensia demissa | reverse complement strand
GGTGTGATACCTATTTTGCCGTATGTCTTATGGACTTTGATTTGTTCGGTAATTGTGTTATATACTTTATTTCCCAAGATAATATAGGTAACATATCATTTGCAAAATATTATAGCAGGTTATATTTTCAGGATCTGTTGTTTGTGTTTTTCGTGAGAGTTTTCGAAGTTTTATCATGATCAAATTTTTAAATGTAGCTTATTTTTGCAAAACAGTCTATTTGACATGGAAAAGAAAAGTCCCAATTAGGACAATTTTGACCAAAGTCAGTCTATCTCAGTTAAAATAGCATAATAATGAACAAAACGCAAAACGAAATATCTTTATTAGATCCAAAATGGTATCCGCTAATGACGAAGTGTAAGAAGTATAGAATAAACAAGTAAATAAAAAAAGATCAAAATATCGAGACTTCAGAGTTTAAACAACGGGTCCTAGCTTTTAAAGTTTTTAAGGAGCAAATTTATATATATTGCTTTGGAATCAAATAATTGTTTCAATCCATTAATAACCATTTTATGCCATCTTTCAATTGATTAGCACTTCAAACCAGTTTGAAAGTAGATTTATTGTTAATTGCCAAATGAAAAAAAAATCCTATTCAATTTGAGAATTACAATAATAATTTATTTAAAGATTTGGAAACAAATTTTAAATTGCAAACTTAACAAACATGCTTAAACAGACTATAAACATGATACACCACAATAACAATATAAATGCCATGTATGCATCAATACAATGTATTGAAAATTGAAATAAATAAAAAAATATGATACAAATACCAAAATGTATATATTGTAAAGACTGGTGTGTATGTATCAATGCAATGTATTGAAAATTGAAATAGATCCAAAAAAAAGAAAAAAAAAGAATGTGATACAAAAATATATGTTTTGTAAAGAATATATGTTAGATTCTCGTCAAAATTATGAAGCTACATGTATATTGCAATTGAAACATACATGTTATATTAATAATTTTGTGACATTAGCTATAAAATGAACTATTTGTGCAAAAGATTTCATAGCTAGTTCAGTACAAGAAATTTATGTATGAAAACTAATTGAACATTTGTTATATCTAAGTTCTATGTGTGAAATATTTTATCATACAAAAATATGATTTTGTGACTATAAAACTATTTATGCAAAAGATTTCATAGCAAGTTCAATACAAGAAATTTATGTATGAAAACTAAATTAAACATTTGTTATTCTTGCAGATGTTGCTCTCAGTTGATCAAATTAAAAGGATGCCAACAGATGCGAACATTAATGTACCTACTTTAAAAGCTGTAGTAATGGACGTAAGTCCATTGGATATAAAACACGATAAACCAAAATTTTACGTAATCCTCGCAGATGATACTGGTGCACTAAGTGCAACTGTTTACAATGATAAAGTTTACAAGAAATTCATAAAAGGAATGGGTGTTATCATAATAAATGTACTTATGAAGACATCATATATAGCCATTACTACAAAATCTGAAGTCGCAATATGCCAGGGGTTTGACATACCAGATGATGTGAAGAAAAACCTACCCATGTTTCCTGGGCATCAACCATCAAACATAGAAAAGGCCCTTGAGTCACCAGAAAAGAGCATCATAACCGTGAAAGGGAAAGTTACCAAGGTTAGTTGTCTAAGTATTAATATATGGCACAGTTATACATCTTCAGAACTTTTAACACCCCGTCCACCACTACAACAAATAAAGTAAAGGGTTACATAGAAATCACTTAGTCAGTCTGTCTGTATGTGGAGAAATTTTAACTTTTGTATGCCTTGATTGATATTCAATAATCCTGTAGTAAAGTTATGATGTATGATGTATGATACGTGTACATACTAGTTCAAAATTACATTCCCTGAAACTACTAAGCCATGGACAAACACAAGACTTGGCGTTATAATCTTTTTCCTTCTAACTTGTGAAAGATGGAGGGGAAATGGCAAGGGAAGAAAAAACAAATGATTAAAACCTTACTATTTACATAATAAACATCATTATCAAAGTCATTGTTGATAAAAATAAAAAATGAAAATGAAAAAGTTCACTTGAATTTTATTATTAATTCGCATTTAATGCATTGCAGGTTCTGGCATCAACAACTAAACCTGTTGGCGGTAACGATCTGGCCTTTCAAGAAATACATTTGAAAGATAAGACAGGCAAAACAAAAGTTGCCATCTGGGACAAAATGGTAGACACTGTAGAAAAAACCAAATAGTTAAACTAACCAACTGCAGGGTTAAACTTTTTGATAGTGAGAAGAAGCTATCTGCTACAACATCTTCAGAGTGTGAGGTATTATTAATATTTTTTTCTTTGAAAATAAGATCATTAAAGGTTTGATGAGAAAGCTTTCCGACAATATTAGTAAAGATATCTACTGGTAATCAAATATTTATGAAATAGTTCCCAAATTGTATACTTCCTCAATACAAAGCTGCATACCATTTGAAATTTAGAAGCATTTCAATTACAGGGAGGTATTATTTTTGCGATAAAAATTTTTAGTTATAATTACATATATATGTATTGAAAATTCAAAGTTGCAGAAAACAGGAAGAAACAAAATTTCTTACAATATATAACTGTTCAATTCCAAGCTGCATACCAAATTTGATAGCATTCCAATTACAGACGAGCAATTTTTTTGTAACAAAAAAATTACTATCATTACATATACTGAAAAATTTATAGTTACATAAAACAAGAAATTCTTCAGAGAGGAACCAAAATTGCTCGCAACATAAAACATACATTTTGTATGTAAGAATTTATTATATACATTTATATTATTCATAATATTTATAGGTTCTATCAAATGATCCAGAGTTGGATGATCTTACAGAAGATGAAGATACAGATGATGTAGCAGTTGGAAGATCTGAAATGCCCACAGGCACTATAAGTGCAGTTTTCGATGTGGATCCATACCTGTCTTGCCCTAGACAGGGTTGCAGGAACACTAAACTTACTACTTTAAAGGAAGAAAATAAGGAACTATACCTTATGTTCTGTAAAAATTGTAATGTTAAATATAGGGCTAGCTCAAGCAATGTGTATTTAAGAGTTACAGCAATGCTGGAAAGTTCAAGTTTACCCACAGGAAGCAAAAAAATTACCCTATTTGCACCTGCAATCCAAAAAATGCTGAATAGTCGTGGGTTAGATGATACCATTTTGTTTGATCCAACCGACATGATGGTCAAGATATTACAGGTTGTACCAATTGATATCAAATATTCCCTTAACAACAATACCATTAAAGATTTGGTATGTAAAAGAGCTGCATCACCTTCAAAATAATAACAATGAAAAAAAAATGGCCTATTTTCATGAAAGCTTTTTCTGAAAGTTTAGATATGATAAGATCTATCATTGTATAGCAAAATAACTTGGGGTTATTCCAGTTAATATCCACGTCACCTGAGCACTCCTACTTAATATATTGAAGTGTGCCACCCACAGAATTTTAAGGATTTATGAATTTCTTTATAGCTTACCTAAACAAACCCAGTACTGATCGTGTTTTTTTTTCTAGAAGCCCAGTTTAGTAGATATTTTACTGGAATAACCCTATGCCTATGATTTTCTTCAGTTTTATCATTTATCGTATAGAAGTAGATAGAGACTTGTGTAGTGGATGATAGAAGCTTATTTAGTACATGTAGTAGTAGATAGAAACTTGTGTAGTAAGGTAGAAACTTATAGTAGTAAATAGAAACTTATGTAGTATAAGAAAGAAACTTATATAGTAGTAAATAGAAACCAATTTGTATTAACATTAGCCATATACATGTATATCTCAGGGTATATCACAATGTATCAGCATGTATAAGTATATACTATTATATATATTCATATCTTTATGTTTTTTATTCAATGATATCATGAATATTTGTTAAAAGATGCTACAAAAATTGATACAGAATTGAAAGAGATATTAATAATCTGTAAAGCTGTCGGTTTTTAAATAAATGACATGTACCATAAATGATATTACTTTTTTTCTTTTAAATATCTATTTGTTTTTTCTCCCTATAGATCTTCAACACTTGAATTTATGAATAATAGTGTACTAAATCTTCTGATCAGAAAAATTCCTAGTTTTGAATTATTTTTTGGAGGAAGATCACAAAAACTTAAAAACCAGTTCCATATAGACATAGCACAATATACTGTAAAGTAATGACAGGCTTAACATATGATTATAAGAAGCAGCAAAGATGTCATTAGGATCAATATTGTAGCATATTTTTATGAGTCATTGTCATATACTTGACATTTATAGTAATATAATGTAGCTACAAACTATAAACATATATTAGCATGTTGAAGTTTATATTTTCATATCTTCATGATATCAGGAATCATTGTTAAAAGATGCTTCAAAAATATTTTTTATACTTTTTTCACTAATATCTGGATTCTTTATTGCTATATGCTATAATGGAAATTAATGAAATTTCTTTGGACAAACTAATTAAAAAAGAAATAATCCTATTAGCTTAGAATGTAATACATGTATAAATGAAAATACATTTCTTTACCATGTGAGTACATTGAACAACAGATTATTGCAGTATGTAGGACATTTTTAAGGGCTATTCCAGAAATGAATGTATGGGGTTGAAAGACACTTTTTGGTATTTTACTCCACCATGCATAAAAGCTTAATTGACTCTTCCCTATTACTTTTGCATCCTAATGAATAAATGCCCTACCACCTATCAAATTTTAACTTTAGTCCCCTCATTTAGCACCTATTAATTCTGGAAAAGCCCCCAAAAATATGATAAGAATTAATACTGTAGCATATTTGCATGTGTATATATATATATGTATCATTTTTTTAATTGAAGGCCATTCTCAGGTATGAGATCCATTTTTGATAATCATTTTATATTACTTGTGTCATATTAATAATTAAGTTGATATTTCTTATTTTTGTATGAAAGCTGAAAAATTTCGTGACATTTAACATACATGTTTCATTTTTAACATTTCTGTTATTTGGTACCAATTGGTTTTCAAAGTATTTTTATAATTAGCTCACCTGGCCTGAAGGGCCATGTGAGCTATTGCCATCACTTGGCGTCAGTCGTTGTCGTCCATAAACTTTTTCAAAAAATCTTCTCTGAAACCACTGGGCCAAGTGGAACCAAACTTGGCTACAATAATCCTTAAGGTGTCTAGTTTCAAAACTGTATCCGATGTTCCCACCGACCAACCAACATGGCCACCGTTACTGAAAATAGAACATAGGGGTAAAATCAACAAAAAATACAATTAAACAATTCTGAAAATCCTGTAAAGGGCCAATTGCTACCAAACTTTGGGGAAATGATACAATTGTGATCCCCTTTAAGAATTATGGTTGATGACCCCAACCGATATCAAACATGGCTGCCACGTTACTAAAAATAGAAAATTTGACAAAAAATTCAATAAAAAAATTTTGAAAAGTCCTCTAAAGGGCCAATTACTACCAAACTTTGTGTAAATGATGCATTTATGATTCCCTTTAAGAATTATGCTTAATGACCCCAACCGATATCAAACATGGCTACCACCGTTACTAAAAATAGAAAATTTGACAAAAAATTCAATAAACTTTTTCAAAAATCTTCTCCTGTGAAACCACTGGGCCATGTAGAACCAAACTTTGCCACAATCATCCTTGGGGTGTCTAGTTTCAAAACTGTATCTGATGTTTCCACCGACCAACCAACACGGCCACCGTTACTGAAAATAGAACATAGAGGTAAAATCAACAAACAGTTCAATTAAAAATTTCTGAAAAATCCTGTAAAGGGCCAATTGCTACCAAACTTTGTGGAAATGATACAATTGTGATCCCCTTTAAGAATTATGGTTGATGACCCCAACCGATATCAAACCTGGCTGCCACGTTACTAAAAATAGAAAATTTGACAAAAAATTCAATAAAAAAATTCTAAAAAATACAGTAAAGGGCCAATTGCTACTAAACTTTGGGTAATTAATGCATTTATTATCCCCTTTGAGAATTATGGTTGATGATGTCAACTGCCAACAAACATGGGTGCCACTGTTACTAAAAATAGAAAATTTGACAAAAAATTCAATAAAAAATTTTGAAAAATCTTGTAAAAGACCAATTGCTACCAAACTTTGTGTAAATGATGCATATATGATCTCCTTTAACAATTACGGTTGATAATGTCAACTGCCAACAAACATGGCCGCCACCGTTACTAAAAATAGAAAATTTGACAACAAATTCAATAAAAATATTCTGAATAATCCTGTAAATGGGCAATTGATACCAAACATTGGGTAAATGATACATTTATGATCCCCTTTAAGAATTATGGTTGATGACCCCAACTGCCAACAAACATGGCCACTACCGTTACTAAAAATAGAAAATTTGAAATATTTTTCTAGATTTCTTTTGTTAAATCAAATATTAACCTGGAGCCAATAGGAAACCAGGTGAGCGATACAAGCTCACTCAGGTGAGCCTCTAGTTATCTTTAATTGTAAAATATTAATCTGTCAGCTGTATTTTAACATAGCTTTTCCCATGTAGTTTCCCCACACTCTAATTCATGAATAATAGTACATTTTCTGATCTTATGAAGAAAAAAAGAATTCTTTTCTATGAGTTATTGCCATCACTTTGTGTGTGTCATCTGTCTGTAAATTTTCCACATTTCCATCTTCCCTAAAACCACTGGACGGATGTCATTAAATCTTTTCAGAAAACATTTTATTATGCTTTTAATGTAGTGTAAAGTGTTTTTTTTAATGTTCAATTTAATAAAGGCTATTCCAGGAAAAAAAATGTTTGAGGACTGGATAGCCCGCTATTACCCCATTACCCATATGATGAGAATTCAATTTTCCATTAAAAAAGTACCCTACCTAAATTTGAATAAAAAGTTTCATGTTTCTTTTGAGTCCAATATCATATATATATTGCCCTAATTACTTTTGCTGCCTTGCTTTCACAGATTATTACAATATTTTCAATATATTTTCTATCTCGTCAATAATTTTGTACTGTTTATGATTATTTTGCATTACAATAAAACTGCATGTCTTAACTGATTGTTTTTTCTTAATGCAAAAAGTAAAATCCACATGAATATCCATTAAGCAGTAATGTAGTTATGGAAAGATATTTGGTGAGCAGATACATCTTGTGTAAAAGTAAAAAGTAACCTTTATTTTCAGCGTAAAAGATATTGGTTACGTTTTTGCTTAATGTTCATATCTAATTTGATTAAGTTGTAGAGAAATGTTATTTTAAGTGGATACATCTTGGGTAGAAGCTAACATTCATATTGAAACAAGATTACCTTAACCTACAATTTCTGCATAAATAACTTTGCTTAAGTTTTCCGTTTAAGGTTAACATCTTAGCAAGTATAAATTCATAGAGAATATTATATTTGATCAGTGGATACACCTGAAGTATTAATTAGTATCTGTACCAGTAGATCAACCATATTTACCACATAAATGATTTGATGAAAATCTATATATCAGGAGCCATACAAGGACATTATAACTGAAACCTACACCAGAAGCTGATGACTAGTATCTACTTTTTCTGCATTAATGAATTTGTCAAGAACTAGACCTCGTATGGGAGCGACACCAGATGTTGCTACTAGGACTGGTACCTCCAAGGAAGAAAAGTATTGAACTGTTACCATACACTAAACTTGGTACTAGTGTTTTTAGTACCAAGTTAAGTATACGTTAACAGCTCAATACTTTTCTTCCTAGGAGGTAGCAGTCCTAGTACCAATATCTGGTGTCGCTCCCATACGGTGTAGACCTCAACAACAACAAAAATATAGCAATTTTTGATCAATGAACATATCATTAGCAATGATCATTATCAATATATCCAATATATACATCCCCAAAACAAAGTATGAGGAGTAGATAGGAATCGTCCTGTCTGTCTGTACATATTTCTTGTAAGTGCAAGTTCTGCTGAAATTTTTCATGCAGTTTAATAAAACTGCACACATGAAGGACAATAATCACTCGGATATCAAAACAAAACTTTACTCATAGCACAACCCCTCTTGAACTATTACATTGATAGAAATGAAACTTCACATAAAGAAAGGCCACAGTATGACGAAAATCGCTCTCCAATATCATCAAAGAGAGATCATCGGACTTGACTTTTCATTGACTCATTTCACTAATATTACCTTGTAAGCGAACTATGCCAAACAGTTGCTCTGATTTTAAAAACCACATAGTGGTGAACATAAAAACTTTTGCAGAGACAAATTCACCCAGGCATTACATCGTACTTTATGTATACTTTGTTCTATAATAAACACTAAAAACATATCCAAACAAATATTTATTAAAAAAAAGCTTTCACAGGACATTTAATCATGAATTAGAAGTTGCAATGTACAGCATTCTTCCAGGTAAAAATGTAACTTATGAAAAAACAGGTACGATAATAAATCAAAAGATGTTGATCCCGATAAAGAAGGACAAATACAAACAAGAAATGAGAAACAAAAACAGTAATATGAGCAACTTGGATCCCTATAAAAGGCATACAAAAGGGGAACATCCAGTTGCTATAGATGAGTACACAATATCTGCCATATTAGTCGCCAATCGTGTTGCCCATGGTTAAATCTAAGGTAAAAAAAACTGTTAAAGGAACTACAATTTTAAGGTGAGTATTTCAAACTCCTGAAAATAAGTTATCTGCAGGTCTTCACTTGAATTAAGTGGTAGCAAAAACACTGTATAGGCCTACGTATTGCTTTTTTTAAAGCAAGTCACTTGTTTGACTGATTCATCTTTGATAGTAATTCTGCATGCAGATGAAATAAGGTTGCCATAGCCTACATTTTATGCTTAATTGTTGTTTGTTAAGTTTAACATCCTACAATGTATCTCGACGTCTGCTACCTTGAGGTACCTGATCATTTATCCATGTATGATGATGATGCATCTTGGTTTGTGATTCAAGATCCATATTAAAGAGGTCATTATGACCCCTTTTATACTTCATTGTTCTTTAAGTTGAATAACAGGGTTTTATACTAAATATATTTTCTCATATTAATGCTTTTTCCATCTGTTATACTTATCAATATTATTTTGTATTTTTTAGAAACATCAGAGCCAGCCATTAACCAGCATGATACATGCATAAAGAAGATTGCTTCTCTACGACTAGAAAATCAACAGCTCTATTCCGAGTTGGGTCGACTTCAGGTTGAAAATGCTCGTTTGACAGCAGAAATTGATCAGCAGAATTTCGTTAACCAAGCAACAGCAAATGACAAGAATATTCAGTTTTATACAGGTGTTCCATCTAAGGCTATTTTTATGTGGTTAGTTACATTTTGCTCATGTGTTTTACCACAAAGTAAAGTAATGTCTCCAACAGGTGTCTTGTTATGTATACTT
>JARWCS010151469.1:0-14472 GCA_034783895.1 Geukensia demissa | reverse complement strand
AAATCTTCTCCTCTGAAACTTCTTTGCCAAAAGGCAGGTGAGCGATACAGGCTCAGCCTCCTGAGCCTCTAGTTTAATTTAAGAAACATATTATTAAGAAAAATGTTCAAATTGTTGACAATACAAAGGTTAAATATGTTATTATGCGACAGGTGAACAGGCGATGGGGACAGATGCAGGCGGTGCCAAGTTAGATTCCAGTCTATTTAGTAGTATTGGAGCAGGAGATGGATGCGCTGTTGGGGCAACCGTAAGTTATGTGATTATTATACATAGTATGGTCAGTGAAGGAATAAAACGTTCACTTCCTTTAATCACTATATAATAACAAAAATTGTCGTTACATTCAAATATTATTTAGACAGATATTTTTTTTGGCAAATGTCTTTCCCTAATCAAGCATTTAACAGTCAGGATTATTACCATATATATTGAAACATGTCTTGAAAGATTAAATAGCCCTAAATCACTTAATATTTGTCCGGGGGAAAATTGGAGCATGGAAATTAAAGATATTGAAGATTTGAATACAATCCAATATTCTCACCAATTTTCTATGCTCGGATTTTTTCCCAGAACCTAATGAAATTTTTCCCTGAAATTTTTTTTTATCATTTTTGCAAAATATGTTAAATTCTCTTGTTCAGTTAGCTTAATTGATGTTTAGAATTTGTCTAAAAATCAAAATTTGATTATTCTAATTTTTTTTATTTTGTAAGTATATGCAAATATAGGAGATATTTATTTTTAGTAGTGTTCTTGACTGTTTAAGAAACCAGAAAAATATGAGATATGCTCACTATATTTATCTATCAGCTGACATATTTTTTCCAGGTTGTTGTAAATGAAAACAACCCTTTTACATTCAGTAACACTTCAGACTCGAATGTAAAGACCCGAGTAGTGTCGATAGACCTAAGCAACCCCTGTTCAGGACAAAAGGCATCAGTACAGAATACTTCTAAGCCCATTGTGGTCGAAATGGACGGTAGGTATATCCATTAAATATGGGAGCACTTATAACATCATATAGACGTTACTTTTCAGTAATCACGAATTGGTCAATCCAATGGGCGTTTTGTCAAAATTTGTCAAAGAGATAATAAGTGGTGAATCTTGTACGTGTTCATTTTTGCTGAAACGTTCTAACATTAGCAACTAGCTTAATATTTAATTCAAATGAAATATTGATTCTAGAAATAAAAAGGTTAACCAATGACTATAGAATTTATGAAATTTAACCTGGACAATTTTTACTTTTCAAACGTAAATTTGAAATGTCTACGTTGAGACATTTTCGCTGTCATATATATGAGGATAGTTTTGAATTTTCCAACGTCAACATTAAATGTCTACGTTGAACTATTTGTGCTGGTCATAGTTAAATATGGAGGACCATTATACATCACATAATTACATGACCAAAACCAATCAACATTTTTATTTTAAAAAATGCGATATGTTTCGAAATTTGACTTAACGTTTGTTGTATAGCAACTTCTTGTTATAAACAGATTCTATTTCCAAAACTTTTATTGAAATAAAATAAAATATAAAAGATGTAATCAACTATATAAATCATTTAAAACATTTACATTATTCTAAATTAAATATTTTATATTACATATTACATATTAGCATCATCAAAACTCTTAGGTTTATTTTTATAAAACTACATGTATTTGAAATTTTTAAAATGGAAATGCCTATGTTAGATTATATTTTAATTGTTGTTAATTGTTATAAAATTTTGGACAAATACAGGAAACCCGGACAAGATAGATTGTCCAGCGGAGTTTATATTATGTGTATCTCGTAAAACATCTGGAAATGATCCAACCGAGTTCAACTACCACCCGGTGCAGGTGGACACAAATGACTCGACCATTCATTTTACTGTCTGGCCAGACAGAGAAGGGGATCGTTTCAAGCTGTATATCAAATACGAAGACTATCCGAACGCAACTTACTACGACCATTCGGCTGTCATACCCCATGATCCGGACGCCTTCAAACATATTGATGATAATTTGTACCCAGAGAAGAGGCGATATTTACAACACACATACTTCCCACCTCAAAATTTGACAAGATTAAATGGAACTTACAGAATTGCCATTAAACTACATGGTAAGTATTTTAATAAAAATAATTGTTTTAATGCGCACCTTTGTTTTTGTAAAATATACCTCTGTAACATTCAGACATCCAAAAAAGCCAATCTAAAGTTCATATCAATTCCTTTAAATTATAAGCGAGCAAAGCAAGCTCTTTATGATAGAAATGTGGTAAATTTTATAACACGATGATGATGCCAGAAAACTTTGGTCAACATGGCGGAATCTTGTGAGATTCTCGCTGGGTACTCAGAGTTTGGAACTAGAATCTCGTTACATGTGATTACATACAAAAGCAACGAAGTTATTGGAATGGACAAGACTCTGATGCGGATAACACCATTTCTACTTCTTTGCTCGCTTTCTTAAGCATGTTAAGGTTGCACCTTTATGATATAAGAAAAATATAGCTTGCGAAGTAATTTGCATTTCAAAAAATGCAGTTTGAAATGAACGTTTAATGTTTATTTTAGAGAAGACATCAGTGAACTTTGAAGAGACTACAGTCTGTCTGAATTACTCAACTCAGTTGATGATATCTGGATGTAAATATTGGAGCGAAGAGGAGCAGACATACAAAGGGGACGGACTTCTGGTATGGTAATGTTCCTGATATAAAAACCTTGTAATATAGTTAAGAGTGGAATATTTGTGCAAAATTCAAAGCTCAAAAGTCCCGAAACTACACGAAAAACTCGAAACAAACAAAAAGGAACAGAGTGGCCTACACTTTCTTTACAAAACAATAGTTAAGATTTGCAACCTTTGTCCCACGCGCACGTTCCTATGTAAAGGAACATAACGCTTGTAAATCTTTGATACGTTTGTGTCAACCATTTAAAAAAAACATTGCTTTAACCATTTAAATAACACAGATTTATTTTGATCTTTTTAAATTGAATGTTTTAAAAGCTTTTGATGTAACGGAATATTATAAACATTTTACTGATTTCAAGAATTTATCCCTTAACCAAGGTCTACCTACCATTTTAAACCACCTTTATGTGGTTAGTAGCTTTTTCTTGGCTAACCCGTCAGTATTTTGACGTTTATTGTGTCAAAAATCGAAGCAGGTGATGATATGATATAAAAGAACGTTGCAATGATTAAAAAAGGCAATGTAAACATTTTCTTTTAGGTTTCAAACGAGACAACCATATGGAAAACAAAGTGTTTATCGACCCATCTTACCTCATTTGGAGGAGACTTTGCTGTTCCACCTAACACAATTGACTTCAATAATGTTTGGGCAAAGTTTGATCTTAATAACAACGCGGCTGTATTCTCAACTGTGATTGCTTTAGTTGGACTTTATATCATAATAGTCATTTGGGCAAGACATATGGACAAGAAAGATCTGCTAAAGGTTGGTATTAAATTAATTGCAGGGTGTAATATGGTCAGTTAACCTAAGGAGGCTATCTGTTTTATAAATATAATCAATTTATTCATACAATAAAATATGACTGATTTTTAACTTAAATTTTGAGTTTAGTAGTTAAGCTACCGAATTTTGAAAAATGTATTAGAATTATTCAATAGAAATGAAGAATTTTGTTTTTCATCGTAATTTTAAAAAAATCATCCAATGTTATAATAGACTGAAAATTCGTGTTGGTTTTTTGTTAAAATTAAAATCAAAATGCAAAAAGCACCCTTTATACAAACAGTGTTTAGAAAAATTAGTGTGATTACCATTGCACCATTTTACAATAACTGTTATAGTGACTTATAAAAATAGGAGATGTGGCATGATTGTCCATGAAACAGTCATCCACCAAATGACAGTCTAATCCAAACTTCTAAAGGCTCCATTACGACCTTCAACAATGAACCAAAGTCCACATCATGAATAAGTTGATTTTTAGCTTCCTGAAACAATGTTTCATATATAATAAGAAAAAATATGAAAATGATTATCGTTCAATTCAAGGCCACTATATTATTGGTTTTTTAATCTAATATAATGTATATTTCCTTGACTAATTACTTCCCTTTCTCTAATTGTTATGTAATTTTTATGCCGTTCGGCTAGAAAAAGGAGATGTAGTTTGAGCCATCCAAAACGTATTAATAACATACATTTAGATTTCAATAATTGAGGACATATCCACAAAGTAAGGCAAAAAAGAAAAAGGCCCGAAACGTCACTTTTAAGCTGTGGTTTACACTATATTTTAACTAAAGCGACAAACCACCCAAGTTAAGAATAAAAGAAACAAAATCTTCAATTTAAAATCATTGATAATCGCCAAGGCTCGAAAATTGAATGTTTAACTATCTCGATTGTGTAAAATTATTAGGATTTTGTATTTAATGTATCTAACATATATTGCAGTGGGGAGCTACGCCATTAGAGGATAATCTTCCGACAGACACTTACCATTATCAAATAACAGTACAGACAGGTGTACGGAAAAGAGCTGGTACAAATTCGAAAGTTAGTTTTGTCTTGTCTGGTGAAAACAATGACTCGGGTGCTAGGAGATTATATGATGGCCATAGAAAGGTAATTTGACAATTAAATCAAGATGCACAACTACATAGTTTTTCCTGTAAAATCGTAAGACTCTTGAGGAAATTTGTTGCTTATGTTTTCAACATGGTTAGATGTTTTTTTTATGAAAGTTTTTTAAATTCGGGTTGACATCTGTTTTGGTATTTGTTTTCTTTTTTTATATATTGTTTTTATTACTTCGCCGCTTAAGCGGCATAGGTCCTCAACAATTAATCCAGTTTGTTTGCTTCTCAAATTACATCTCGGTCGACCGTCTTATCTTCAATATCTTTCTGGGGCATTTGTTTATCAAAACATGGACAGCATGTTCTGTCTTTGGTGTTTTTTTTGTTTCAGATCTAGAAAGAAGAATGTAGAACATAGTTTACATTTGTCTCAAATATTTTGATCTTTTTCTTGAGGATTATGTTATTGCTTCTTCAGATTGGTCTCAAATTAACTATTTCTCGTCTTCCCAGTTCTGCTTTTGATATCTTCTACTTCCCAGATAAGTGAAGCTATTGACTTTCAGACATCTAAAAAGACAGGGGTCATGATTTGCATTTATTCTTAACTACCTAGCTTTTCTGACATAAGTCCTGTTGATTTTGAAACTGTTTCATGTGATTCTGTGTTCTGTTGGATATGCTGGAAAAGATGTTATAGAAAATTTAGAGGAGAGTGGTCACTGAATACGTTTAGGTGGTATCATCCTTATTTTTATTATCTACTTAATGACAAAAGAGAAGATATTAGGAGAAAACAGACACCCTTGCCGGACCTCCTTTGTCCACTGAATGATGGTGACTATGATGGTTTATGAATAACTAGGCATTGTGTGTTGTTATAGAGTCGTTGTATAGTTTAAACATTTTATCTGGAATACCATAATGTCTCCGAACTTTCCATATTATTTTAAAATCATTCAAGCAAATTTTTTAGAGATTGTAAATAAGTTATAGGGTGGCTTTCTGTGGATGAACCCCCAGACTTAAGTCCTGCTTGCCAATCAAACAGGCATCTTTTAATGGCAT
Source organism: Geukensia demissa (assembly GCA_034783895.1). Lineage (NCBI taxonomy): Eukaryota > Metazoa > Mollusca > Bivalvia > Mytilida > Mytilidae > Geukensia > Geukensia demissa. The sequence goes on along the minus strand of JARWCS010151469.1, from coordinate 8,824 downwards.
CTGTATTCAGACTCTGCTTTGTAGTAAAAACAGCTGTAGACCACTTTATTTTTGACAATCGCTAAGGTCTCTGTTCTTTCGCAATTTAACATTTTCATTTCTTCAAATGTCCAGATATCATTTGGTTAATCATTAAGTATTGCTGTTGTGTCAGAGCTCGCGTTTCGAGTTTATAATTGAATGTAATCTAGCCTTGGAGCTTCATAATTTTGGATATTTATAATTGTTTTTATTATTTCATTTTCAAAAATAGCCGATGTTTTAATATCGAGATAATCGCCTAAGTGAATGTGTCATGGTTATTAACGATCTCAAATCTATTTAGAAGGCTGCTGAAGTATTATTTCCATCTTTCGAGTTGTTTCTCCAGTTTGGTTATGAAGGTTCCATTTTTATATCTTATATCGGTCTTGATGTATTGGTCTAAGTGTCGTTTTTTATTGTGGCGTTTGCAAGTTGAATAGCTAGCTGGCTGATACATGCCCTTGTCAAGCTTTGCTTTTCTCTTTACTTCCTTTTGCGGAATTGGAAGGTTAATGAGCCATTCTGTATATCCTGGCATCTTTTAAGCTCTTTCTACATCTCCTGTTTATGGTAATATGATCTATCAGATTATTGTTTTTTGCATCGTGTGATGTCCATATTGTTTTATTGATGGCCTCGTGAGGAAAACTCCAATGACAACACTGTTTTGTACATAATATTCTGCAAATAGTTCTCCATATTCGTTTATGTTTCCTACACTTTCCTATCATATAATGTGCTCTCATCAAGATCTACCCTCACCTGCGTTAGCGTTCATGTTACTCATCAGAAATAGACTATATCTAAGATATTTTCTATAAGCCTTTAAATTTCCTCATATAAATATTCTTAATTTTCATTTTTTGTCATTTTTATATGGGCATAGCACTGTACAATTGTAACTTTTTAAAAAGAATTTGACATAAATCGAGCAATGATGATTCTCTCGTCCTCTCCTGAGTATAGCGGTGCCTGATGTTAGCATTGTATTTCCTGATGGTGTTCATCTAACTTTGCTATCTATGTCCCAGAATGACTAGATCATATTTGTCCATCTCTTTTGTCAACTGGACTGACATCCCTGTTTCATATATATAGTGTAGGGACATGACAATATCCATTCCATGAGACAATTGCAGGCGAGAGAAGATGCAATGGTGAATTTTGACACTTCATTTACTCATACTTAGGTCAATTCGGTAATCCATTCTGTAAAGTAGTTTCTGTTGCTTCGGTTACTGTTGCCTAATGATTTTACGTGATGAGGTTACTAACCCCACGCACAACCCTTCTCCTTTTGCAGAATGGCTTGGGACCAGCCTTGGTGGAGTTGTTATCTTTTTTGGTTCATTATTTTTGAAACCTCCATGTAAATGTACATTAATCCTTTCCTTATTTTCTGCTTTAAAAATCATTATAAAGCAGCCGGATATGTACATAATTGTCACAAAGAAGTACAAATTTGCTTCTCACATATTTATACTTTATATTTTATTTAGACGCTGGCTACAGGTAGTATTTTGAACTACATTTTGAGCGTTGAACAACCTCTAGGACCATTATCCTTCCTCCGTATTTGGCATGATAACAGTGGATCAGGAAAATGGCGGTCATGGTACCTGGATCAAATTCAAGTCAATGATCTTCAGACTGGGGAAAGGTAATGGTTTTATATTAATTTCTTTTCAACAGGGGTGGTAATGAGGGGTGAGAATTTCACCTAAAAAGATATTCGCTTCTTCTCGCTTTGTATTAACACATCTTAATTCAGTAGAAAACTAAGACATTTTTGTAACATAAATAAATATTTTTGGCAAAAACGACAAAATATTTCAGACATAAAAATCTTTATTCATACTAAATGACTTATGTCGATTCCAATTCCAAGAGTTTTTCAAAATACATTTTCCGGGAAAATAATAAACGACTGATAAGTTCAATAACATTTTTGCTTTTTTCTCTAGATACTTTTTCTTGTGTGATCGTTGGTTTGCGGTAGAAGAAGACGATGGAATGATAGATAGAATTATCCCGGTTGCCGGAAGGGAAGATCTAGCGGCATTTAAACACCTTTTTACATCATCAATCAGAAAGAAATTGACCAGCGACCATCTATGGTTTTCAGTGTTTTCCAGACCTACCCGAAGTAATTTCACACGGGTTCAGCGAATTTCATGCTGCATGTCCCTATTGTTTATGACAATGATTACAAATGCAATGTGGTTTAAATCTGAAGACAATACACAACAGACCAATGCCATGCAGATAGGCCCTATTTCATTTACCCTTCAACAGGTAATTTTAATATCAAAACATAATTTAAAAATAATTATCAATGCCTTCAAGTACTGTTGCAATTCCATGTTTATAAAGACTGTTGAGAATGAAATTCGCGTCAAGGCAATACGTCGTTTTCGAACTTCCTTTCGTTCTTAGAATGACGCAATATATTTTATTACATTCCAGGCAATTTCAGGTGCAAGCGTATTTCAGGTCCATTGGATTAGCTAATGCAAAATTTCAATGCGTCCAAAAAAGGCTAAAAATTCGTAATTTATGGGAATATGACTAATTTCTTGAAAATAACTATTTGCTGTGAAAGACATAACTTTTATTCACAGTTTTGAAGAAAATTCTTAAAAGTTTAAGTGACGAAGGCACACGTAAATTTCAAGTTAACAAGCGAGAAAATGAAATATAATGCAATAATGACGACTGTTCACTACATAAGTAAAAACGCGTCCATTAGTATATGCAATGCATAACAAGTACGAAATGGAAGACATAACGCCACAGTAGGTCCTTAGTATCACGTGATATTAAATGTAATGAGATAAATTAGTGTGCCGTTTCACACTACAGATATATCTCGAAAACAACATATATCATTTCATCCAATGTAGGTTGGGTCCTCGACCATGGGTGTTCATAAAGAATGTTGAGGTTAATATTCGCACCAAGATTTATGAATCTATGTAATGGATCTTTGATGACAGTTAACGAACGATAGTAATTGATTATCTGATCTTGTTCTTGAATTTTGCTTCTATATCTGCATTGACCTTGTATCAGTGTCAATGTGAATAACAAATTGACTAGGTGGTCCCTGCTCTCCTTTAATAATTTTACAGCATCCTCATAATCAACTTGAATAAATAAAGGAAAAGCTATATGTTTCCAAAACCAAGACGCCATTGTACAATTGATTTTACTAACTATAATTGAGTAACAAAATCTTCAAGAATTGTAACCCCAGGCGATTGCCTTTAGGCATGAGATTTTGCAAAAGGAAATTGTTGATTTTAATGGTAAAAAGATTTTTAACAAGCATTATTAAAACAATAACTTTTTAATAAACGCTATTACACATGTATTAAGATCAATTTTCCCTTGCGTTTTTTTTATGTAAACCTTGATAAAATTTTATCCTTAGAGAAATAACTGATTTTGAGGGAAACAAAATGCAAGTTTGCCAACGCTGAATACATATAATGAATTTGATATTTTGATATGTTATACTTATAGTTCAAGGAGTAACCTCTCATCAGTAGAGACCGCCTCGGTGGTGTAATGGTTAGCGTGCTCGCCTCGAGTGCGGAATGTCGTGGGTTCGATCCCCAGCCGTGTCAAACCAAAGATATTAAAATTGGTATATGCTGCATCTCCGCTAAGCACGCAGCATTTAGGAGTACGAGCATAGACTAGTCGGCCCAGAGTCAGACTAATGTGTCTTGGTAAAGCGGCATGTCTTCCTGCGGAATGTTGCTTTCGTGAGCTAGCACGTTAAAAATCCGGCTCAGCGTGTCGGACTAGTACAAAGCAAGGTTCATTCATCATCACTCATCATTAATATGCTCCCGTCCTGAATATGCATGAAATATTTGCCACTGGACGTTAAGCACCATTCAATCAATCAACCAAATGACAGTAGAATTTAAATTTCTACAGGTCCCATTACGGCCTTCAACAATCAACCAGAGTCCATACCATAACGGAAGCTGTAAACGGCCCCGAAATACATAATGTGAAACTATACATAAAACACAACAATCGAACTTTTCTATTGCAAAAATGGTGAACAAATAACAATAAATGACTATTTAAACAACGACAACCACTGGACTACGGATTTCTGGCTTGGGACAGGCACATAACTATGTGGCGGGTTTAAAGTGGGACACTGGTGTGACAAAACAGTAATAAAAACACAGTATAAAAATTGGATGAAATGGATATAACACTTGAGATCGATACTGAAAACCAACAACAAATACAATTAAAACTAAATACAAGATACAACAAAAATATCGACCTCAAAAGAGTACTCGCAGTTGCGGTCTGATTGTTAAAAACCCCAAAGCCACCAATCTGGAAACCAAGTTTTCCTTCACTACGCTGTCAGTATAAACACGTCTAATTTGATTAAGTTTTTAAATATCATTAGAAGTCAAAGAAATCATTGGTTGTGCAAATGCCAATTTAAAATATGTATAAACAGGAAGTAGAAAATGTTATAACAAGTATAAACTCTTTAGTTCCGTATTACGCTAATAACAAAAAAGTAAATATTTGTACCAATAAAAACTATATTGAAAGATTTTATAACAATGCTGTGACGATATTTTATACGGATAAGGTTATTAAGATGAACTTAAAGTCTATGTGGATTTTGTTTATTTGTTGCTTAAATTTCCGAGATTTAAGTCAGATTTTCCCTTTCATATGACATGCGAATTAGGTTTCTCTAATGATCGGTGCATTTTATCTATTTCTCGTGCGACATGATTTTTCCGTATTTCATATGTCATAACTAAATAAACTTCTTTTCATTGGTCATAAGAGCTTGACACTTAACATTAGCATCACAAATGCCTCCGGATCGTCCCGAAAAAAAAAAGCTCTTTATTGATGAGCTCTTATTTGAATATTCATTGATAATATTTAATTCGTTAATGATTTTGAACAGTTTTCTTATTTATTTAATCGAAATATGCAAATAAAAGATAAGATTTTGACAGAGGAAGAAATATCCAAATGGATAACGCCAGATTACTTTTGACGAAAGCTCAGCTAAAGAGGAGATGTGGTTTGACTGTCCATGAAACAGCCACCCACCAAACGACAGTAGAATTTAAACTTCTACAGGTCCAATTGCGGCCTTCAACAATCAACCAGAGTCCATACGATAACGGAAGCTGTAAAACGCCCCGAAATACAAAATGTGAAACTATACATAAAACACGACAATTGGCCTAATCTAATGCAAAAATGGTGAACATATAACAATATTTGACTAATTAAACAATGACAAACACTGGACTACAGGTTCTAAAGTCAGTCTACCATTAATTATATGGTGAAACGTAGTTAGCCGTTAATGTCTTTACTGTTGCGATCATTCACAATGATTCAGGTTTATCAAATCTCGCCAGTTATTTTTCAAGAAACTCGAGCGTTTGGTATGTCAGGTTGTGTTATATCTACGGTAACTGTTACTGGTATTGTTATGATTTATAAGTGAAAGAGAAGGTAGATATTGTTGATAATGATTGTAGCTCATTTGTTTAATTCGAAAAATAAATAACGAAATTTGATTAAAAAAATAATTACCACCCTAAATCATTGAAAAACCCATATGTATCTCAATTGCTTTTTATTATCTTTCACAATAGGCATTCAAGACGTACGGAAATCTTCTTATGAAATATTACCACACCAACAGACGGAGAAACATCAATATAAACAGAGACTTAACAATTAATTATATGGGTTACTGGACGGACAACGGTAAGTGTAACTGTAACAGTTCTGCGCATAGATAAGTAAATTTTAAAACAAAAATTAAATGCCCACTTGTCCCCATTATAAGACGATATTTAAATATTACTACTCTAGCAACGTATCATCTCATTATTTCTAATTACCAACGTTATTAGTATAGATTATTTCCTCGGTAACAGGAAAACAAAAAAAAATTCTATTTTATCGGGGGTTAATATTTGTCCCATCGTCTTTAAAATAAAGATTTAAGCTAAGAGTAGGGGCATTAACACACTTTTTACAAATTGGAGTAAGAAAATGGGTACATTCACAAGAAACAACTTTATATTTCTAGAAAACATGGACTTGGGCTTTAATATTATCTACATTTTGTTTTTTCTTGAAAGTGCTTGGTGTTTTTTGAAAGGAAATATGGTTATATATCACTGTGAAAGATTAAAAATACCTTCGTATTATGGTACCTTAACGCTCCCACTACCTTCCATAACACTAAATTACCATAGAAACGAACCTTTTTAATATGTCATTCTCAAATGCATATACATGTACATTTTTTATTTTTAATTTATGTAATTTATAAATTGGATGGCTGTCTCATAGAAAATCATACCAACACTCACAATGCAATATGCCTGTAACACATATCTATCATTTATTTTTTTCAAAAGTTGTCTGTTTAGTTCATCATCATGGCATGTCATTTCCAGATTTCCAGATTGATTGATTAGAACGTGCTTAACGTCCAGCAGCATATATTTCATGCATAGTCAGGACGAGAGCATGAGTGATGATGAATGAACCCTGCTTTGAAGTAGACCGACATGCTCACGAAAGAAAGTCCGCAGGAAGACATGTCAATTTACCAAGACACATTATTCTGACTGTGGGCCGACCAGTCTTTGATCTTACTCCTAAATGCTGCTGGCTTTGCGGAGAAGCAGCAAATACCAAATTTAATGTTTTTGGTTTGACCTGCCCGGTGATCGTTGCCATGACTTTCCGCATTCGAGACGAGCACGCTTACCATTACACCACCGAGGCGGTTGTCGTTACCAGAATATGAAGTCTCACTTATTGATTATTATAAGGATACCTGTAGTTATAACATTTATACATAATTTTTGGTGTTGTGTGTTACCAACGCATATTTGATCGAAATAATCACAGAAATCATTGAAAGTTTTAAAAAAATATCCGAACCGAAAGTATATATTTGGTTGTTTGTCGTAGGCTTGTGTAGGTTGTGGGTCTTGTATTTGTGGCTTATATATATATTCCATATTCTGTCTTTTAAATATGTGAGTTATTTTGTTTCTAGGAAAATTTGAAAGAAAAGGTGAAGCTATCGTCATTAAAGATCCATAAAAGTAAAATTACTTTAAAATTATCCAAAAGTTACCAAGAAACAAGCTCCATTAAAAATTCACAAAATGGTGTTATCAACCATTACTGTAGTGCTTTTATAATTAACTGAGGTATGCAACACCACTTGCGTGAAGAAATTTAACCCCAGACTAAAGTACTTGGCTTTCATTTTGACTCCATATAAACAAAACAATTAGCAAGGATAAATGCAATTTTAAATGGTTTCCAAACAAAGAACCTTATTTTCTGGGCAACAAGTTATATGTTTGAAGCAGAATTGTAAAATTAATATACTTTAACTGATTAGTGTTGATTAAATGCTCATATCTATTGCGCATTATAGATTTCCAGGTAATGTGTCTGGTCAAAACTGATTCTTGTTTTTCAGTGGTGTCACCATTTTTTTTTTTTTTTTTTTTTTTTTTAAAGGAAAACTAAGACGTTTAGCCTGGCACTTACTAGACATATTTTACAGGTGCATTTTATTATTATAACACGGAGTTCAACAAAACATATGAGGAAACCATATTGGATGTAAAGCGGTATTCAGTACTACAGAATATCCCATTCAGGTAATCTTGTTTTTCTCGCACAACGACCTTTGCAACCATGAAGACACTTCCATATCTAAACTACACTACTTAAAATATATGCAGTTACCGCACTTCTACTAAAAATATGTGATGGAAATTCGATCTCAGATTAATGTTGGTCAGTATGATCACTTCTGAAGTGAACTCATGTGAAAAGAGGTTCAGAAGTGCAAAACATAAAAGGGGATGACCAAACAATTTAGGTTAGGCGACTACAGGACTAATACTGTTCACAGTTGAGTTGTCTGTGCGGAAATTTCATCTGTTGAAGTAATACCTAAAATGTACTGCGGGGTCTTTCGCTTTTGAACATTAAAAGAAGTTCACTTTTTTTTTAATTTTCATTTTTAAAGTAAAGTTTCACTTCCTTTGCATAAAGATAATTTTGTCATGATTTTAGCCTCTCAATTTAGACCAATTTTCGTGATTACGGTCTTCGTGATCAATTTATGTGCTCACTTATCTTGGCAATGGGCTTACCCGATAAGGCTTAATCTTAAGTAGTAACTATCTAATTCATTTCTTTTTAACTGACCAGAGTATTTTTTATATTGTTTTGATTGTGGGGGACTTTCATATTTTTTACTCGTACGATAGTCTTTGTGTAGATCGTAATTATTCACTTTAATAACTTCATTTATTGGTTAGTTATCTCATTTCTGTCATATTTGACATTATTATATATAATGCTGTATTTAATGTAACAAAAGGTTTCCCTCCGAATCAAAGGAGGATAGTAAAAGGAATTCGAAGATACCAAAGGGCAGACAGAAATCGTTAAGTCGAAAGAATGGCCAACAACATGAAACGAAAGACAAACATAGAACACACAACATTACACTGAAAACTAAAACTGGAGTAACACGAACACGACAAAAATCAGGGTGAGTTCAGGTGTTCCGGAAGGGTAAGCAACTCCTGCTCCAGTATTACATGTTGCAATCCATATGCTGATTATCTATTGCGGAAATGCTTCTGGTAAAAGGAATTTGAAGATACCAAAGGGGCAGACAGAAATCGTAAGTCGGAAGACAGACAAGACCATGGCCAACAAAATGAAA
>JARWCS010151359.1:0-14473 GCA_034783895.1 Geukensia demissa | reverse complement strand
AAGACGTGCCACTTTACCCAGACACATTATTCTGACTCTGGGCCGACCAGTCTTTGCTCTTACTCCTAAATGCTGCAAGCTTATCGAAGAAGCAGCAAATACCAATTTTAATGTCTTTGGTTTGACCCAGCCGGGGATAGAACCCAAGACCTTCCGCACTCGACGCGAGCACGCTAAACATTACACCACCGAGGCGGTCGTAATATGTTTGAACTGACTGACAAATATAAATTACTAACCTGCATAATTTAAATAACGTCTGACACGTAATTTATTATCTGCTTGGCAAGACTCAATGCTTTATCGGCTGTTTCCTTCTCATACTCGTCGGCAGGAATCCTCGGTATTGCATGACGGTCTGGGTACAGCATCCTGTCATGTTGTCCAATCAGATCTACTAATGTGCTCACCATGTCTTGAACACGGATATCCAAACCAAATGACATCTGCTGAAGCGTCTTAGAATTTGGAACTTTATTCGAATCTCTGTTGTAATGCATAGCCTTGAGCGCCTTTTCAACAGACTAAGAATAAAAAATATGGTTCAATAGACCTTGAAACAGTTGTGCCTTTCACGCATTTTTAAAAGCTACATATTGATAAAAGAAAATGTTGCTAGCATAAAATTCGCGAAAAATTTGCCTGTGAAATCATCGGTCAAATATTATCATTCTAATCAAGCTTATACTGAACTTCACAAGACAAATCGTGTGAGAATTACAAGAAATTATATATTCAACAGTGTGTCATTAATGGTCGAAGGTAATAATGTAAGTTCTTCAAATCATATTCATGAGCCTTATTTAAGTATGGACTATTTAATTGTGTGGAGGGAATTAATTATCGCCATCCAATCCTTTACAATACTTTGACCGTTTCAAATGTACTAAAACATGATTTTTTAATACCAACTTTATTAAAAATATTTTAGACGATACTTTTTTGTGTTGAAATCTTACAGCTAGTATTTTGTAAGATCTAAATAAGTGCAAAAATGTTCTCCTTTGAAGTCAAATGATTTGCACAATATCAAAGCTATAAAATATACCAAGGTTATTTAACATCCTTCCATAAAGACTGGAAGCTGTATTTTTTGGGCCAATGGTCACCACAATATAAACATAAGAAGTTAAGAAAACTATCCCATCTCGGACGTTAACCTGGATTAGAGTTTAAGGATTCCACGACGGGTGATGTGCACAAGACAAGGGATGCTTACCCTTCTGGAGCACCTGATCCCACTCCTGTTTTATAAAGGAGTTCGTGTATTCCAAGCCTTTGTTCTTTTTGTTTTCGTTTTATCTTTTAATTTGTTTCAAGTTTGTCTTGACTCTTTGGACTATGCGCTTTTGGTCTCTCACATAGGTATTCTACACTGGATTTAATAATATCATAGATTTGAGCCTGGCTATGCACATTTCAAATGTGATGCGGTAAAATCTATTAGACAACAAAATAGAGAATCATTGGATTAAGTTGAATATGTCACAGATATGAAAGGATTTATCTTACAGAGATATTATTAATGGCGTCTATATAAAATGTATCTTATCAAGATGCCAATTGCTGTGGAGTTTCATTTAACAAAACCTTCGAATATAAAAATATTGAAAACTTTGAAAAAAACAGATGTAAGATTACCTGATGGCAAATAAAACAGATCCAATTAAAGTTGTGCCCCTTTTCCGCATCCTCTAAGAAATCTGTAGCGGAAATGACATCTTTTTTAGCCTGGTGCAGCCACTGTTTGGCCTCTGCATGTGAAGGAACAGGTTCTCCTGTCTGTCGACGTCCTGTGTAGTTGTCCTCTGTATTTTCTCCGGAGTTTGACGGTGGGGTTTCTTGTCCTCTAGCGTCTCTTTCCCATGACTGGAAATGTGACCAGAAAGCAGAGTTTCTAGGTTCTTCAAAATTACTTGTGTTGTTTCTATTGATATTGTTTCCTTGTTCTAAATCAAGAACTGCTTGTTTGATGAATTTAAAGACTTCGGTTGCTACCTGTTCATTTCCATAATTTTTATCTGGATGCCATATTTTGTACAAACGTTTAATTATCTTTCTTCGTTCATCCTCGGGTAATGTCCAAGCAGCACGAACTTCGGTCTCAATTTCTGTTAAGATATCATCCATTGGTCTCTCTTCTGATATGGAGCACCTGGCTACATCAATGAATGGTTGCAAATCTCTTGTTGTTTGTTGGGTGTTGCGGTTAAATTTAAAGATATCGAAAGCATATCGTCTTTCTATTCGACCATGGCCTACAGTAACATCGTACATACTGGTGATGAAATCGGAAGCCCCTTCTGATTCCTCACATTTCCGCACAATTTTTGCATATATGTATACTGCTGGAACATATTCATCATCGATGATTTCTTCCTCACTTAACAACAGCGCAACATATTGACCTTCCTTAAAATCGGAAAACCGGTTGTCCAGAAATCTGTACCAATTCTGGTGTACTGTAGTCCCTGGTGGTGGGAAAACAGATACTTGACTTCCCATAGAAATTGAAAATTGCTCTACATTTTCATTATCTAGCAATATAGATATATCCTCTAATTTATCTATCAAGAGTAGAACTTTCAGAAGTAAACCATCCGTATCAACAAATTCTCTGTCAGTACAGTGGCGGATGGCAAAACCTATGGCCCCACTATTTTTTACTAGCCATTGGTGTAATTCAGTTTCTTTGAAGGCACAGTATAAAATATTTCTCTCCTCTTGGTTGTCATTCTGCTTGTAGTAACTGTGTAAAACTTTGGAACCAACTATTTTGTCCTTAAACATCAAATCAAATTCAATGTCCTTCACTTGAACAACTTCAATTTTCTGCAAGTTTTCGATCCATTTATTTACAATCTCCTCGGTTAACTCTAAACTGCTTAAACCTTCTATCTGTTTCCTTGCATGCAGCGCAATCCGTACGACGGCTTGATGAAACTGGAAGGCGTTAAGTAATTCGTGGATCTGCTGACCATTCACATCCAAGGAAACAAATTCAAACTCATTTCGCAATCTTTGCGTAATCATAGTAGACAAAATTCTTGGTCTCAAATGTTTTGGAAGTTTTTGGAATTCTCTTGAAAATGAACCAGTAATTGAAACTCCTAGTTCTTCTAGCTTAACAACATATGACATAGCTATATCACCCCCGATTTCATTTTCAAAAACATTATTGTCAGAATATACCAAATCTTTTGCATCCACCAATTTATTACTTCTTGACAGTAAATAAAATGATTTCAATTTGGAGAGCTTCTCAGAATGGGTCTCTTGAAATAACGGATATCTTAAGTAATCAAACATATATTGGATAGCTTGCTTCACTATCTGCAGTTCTTCAGCGTGTAGTTCTTCGCCTCCAACGTCAGCTGCCAATTGATTCAGTACCTGTGCAAATGTACTTACATCCGGACTACTTCCCATTCCAAGTGTCTCAAACATTTTGAAATACTGACTGTATTTTGTTGGTGCTTGTAATAAATATGGGATAATTTCTTGGACAGTAAGAAATTTTACAAGGCAATCGCAAGTAACAAAAACCTTTTGAACAGGCATGAATGCAATAGGTTTCTTCTCCAGACACTGTTTTAGGTATATCTTGTTATTGTCTTTTTCAAAATTGTCGCTCAGAAAACAATACAATTTAATCATTAATTTTTCAATCATTTCAGAATTGCTTTCTATAGTACTGAAATTTTCTTTCATGGCGTCGCAAATATTCTGCATATGATGTACAGAGTCCTTAAATGAAGGTTCTTCGGCAATCTGTAACAGACTGTTTAACTGTTTGCGAATGTCAAACAACTGCAACCGTTCATTGTATGGATTTGCCCAATGTGGAAGTATTAACGATCTTGACCAACAGAGGTCTTGGTGATGTGAATGAACAGCATTCTTGAAACATATAAGGAAGTCTGCATTATCCTGTGGATAAATATTTTCTTTAAATGATTCTATTCTGTGTGGGGTAATGAACTTGATTTCACTCAAAATTGTAAGCATGTTGTTATCTATTTCTTGTCGCAAAAACACATGTTGTACTAGCTTTTTGGATTTTGTTGTCAGCTCCTCTCTGTTTTGCTCCGTTATACCATATTTACCTATATCTTCTATAGCTCTTGCAAACTGGATTACCATATCTGCTGAAACACAAGTTTGCATGCCCGCGATTGACAAAAATGAATTCCATTCAAACTCACCAAACTGTCCACCTGGAAATTCTGAATCGGGAAGCATTAACCTCATCAACTCATTTGTTGGATTTTTAAAAGTAGATGCTACGCAAAATTGTCCATTTCTATGCGGAACAAATTCTACATTTCGAAGAATAGCTATAAGGTCTTTCTGTTCATCGTTAAAATCTTTGCCAATTGGCTTAGACAGCAAAGTGTCCCTTATATACTCTAGATGTGTTAAATGATTTTCTTTGGGTAAGAAATGAAATTTTGGTAATAATTGTTTTCTGTACAAGTCTATTCCTTTAACATTTTTATCTGTAAAGCCAAGTTTTTGATAAAGTTTTGTCATTTTCTCCGTCGTTTGTAGCAGCAGCGTAGATGAGGCCGCTGCCCATTCTTCCATCCCATCTGGGACTATTATATCGTCTATAATAAGGACGCTTTGATTCGACTGAATGCTGACGTTATGACCCGTAACATTGACGTGCAAAGGAATGTCCTTCAGTTTCTGTAAGACATCATTGTTACCGTCATCTGTTAAAATATTATCTAAATGATCGGATATGTAGTCCATGATCTCTGAACATACAGATTTATCCAACATTTTGTTTGCAATGTTATGTCTGTATTCAAACAAAAGATTGACCAAAGACATTGGTCTGTTCCTTTTTACAACCAGCTTTCCTAAAATGTTGTCATGGCAAAGGTTTACGCTGTTATCCAAACAAGAAGTCTCTAATTGCTTAAGAGCAGATTTTAATCCTCCTGAATACGATTCAATATCCAACGTCATTGATGCTTGACCTACTGGTATCAGAATAAATTGTGTTTCTACAGCTCCATTTGAAGGAACATTCTGAACGCATGGTATCAGATTCCATGCCATCAATGGCCTTAAAAAATTTGAAATACAATCTGCTTCTGTATTAGCATCACCTGATGGTTGTCCCGAATTTGAGTTCAGAAAAGATGAGTTTAAAAATTGCCGAACCATTTCAATCCAAATTCGATGAGGTATTTCCATGCTGTCTGGATCCCATTCTACTATTCTATTTAAAGTCCGGTAATTTTCCGAAATTAAATTGTATGCCAAGTTATCTGCAAAGCCTTGGATGTCAAAAGTTTTTAGGCATGTATTTTTTACAGTAAACAAATCAATGATACCATTGTGGAGAAACAGATCCAACGACTTGGTTAGTATTTTGCAATAAACTGTGTTGAAGACAGGTTTGTTGCTATCAAACTGTCTCAAAACACCATCATTTGTAAGACACAGCGGCAAATGTTCGATTTGATCATAAAACTTTGGACTTGTCTGACAATATTCGATACATATCATCAGGTGTTCCACCTTCCTAAAAGCGGTTGTTTCCAGTCTGCTGTCCAACGTCCCAATTTGACATGTGTCATTTTGTGTTTGACCGACAGATTTTAAAAACAAAATTAAAAAATCTGGATTCATTTCGAGCACTGGGATATCTGCCGCCTTCATGCTTTGAAAAATATGCTTTGGAGACTCCAGAAGTTTTACTCCTATGTCCTTGCAAATTTGTATAAGGAGGGACAAACGCTGTGTGGATTTGATTTCATTCGCCGCGGAAGACACTTGCAGTTTGCTAACACGTTCATTAATTCCCTGGCTAACGCTTGAGACAGTTTCGAGGAAAGTTGTAGTGTTTTTCTTCTTAAGGGTATTGAAAACACAAGGAAAAGCAAATTTCTCACTTGATACTGGTAAAAACTGGCACTTTACATCAGTTTTGCTAGTAAGCTTACATACAGGAAACACATTTTCCTCGTTGTTGAAAATCCACTTGTAGATCCCTGAAACCAAATCTTTGAAAGCATTTCCAGTCTTTTTAGAATCTGGAAAATATTTGTGATAGTGTGATAATTTTGCTTTCATCTGATCGGCATTCAACGGTAATTCATTCTGAAGACCCAGTATGGCTTTGACTTCATGTATTGCAGATATATAACATGCTACGATGACATCTTCCATTAGTTGTTTATTCCACGCTGAACGATATCCTTCTATGTCGTCAGACCACAAGTTTCGTCTAGCTTCATGATCCAGGGCAAAGTGTCCATTGATGTGAACGGGCAATGATGTTTCCAGTGGAAGGGGTAAAAAACAAAATGCTCGACCATGTGTGAAACTAGCACCGTCTATGCATAGTGGAAACGCTACACCACCTCTTGGTAAAAGACCTAGATAACCATCTTTATATGAACAATTTATTATTTCAGGAACAGTCATTTTCTCAGAAAACCCTATCCTCTGAACGATTAGCCATTCCGACATCAGCCTGCTATTTTCCCTTACTGCTACTTTATAACTGACTTCAGCTGGGTTGCAGATATCCGGCTGCAGTGTTTTGCGTATATCTCGGGCTTTTTGTTCTAGTACTAAGAAGAAATCATTTCTTTTGGCAGCATCTTCTTCAGTCATTTGTAAACTCACCGAATACGCTTGCTTGAGCTCTCCGTCTTTAATTTCTGATACTTTTATGGTTTTCACGTGGTTTACAAAGAGCAACATGTCAGAAATTTCTTTTTCTAATCCGGTTACAAGATTTTTTATGAAATCTGTCGTTATTTCTTTGTCAAACAATTTTGATTCCGATTTAAATGAAGCTGTTCGCAGAGGCAATCTAAATATTGTTCCTTTCTCTTGCATAAGCAATTTATCGTGATAGCAACTGAAGACATTTGGATGGTCTTCCTTTAAGATTTGGGTGTTGATATATTGCTTTCCTGGACATTTTCTTGTCGCATCGGGTACAAATTTACAATGAGGGTCCATAACGCATAAGGTTTCGCCCGTTTCAACATCAGGTCCTCGCGTCAGAAAAGATGGAACATCGGTTAAGTGATATACTGCGTTAAAGCCAACACCATATTGACCCGTTTTTGTTGGATCGTCACCTTTACTTCCGATGCCAAGCCTTTGAATCCCTTCTATGTCTGTTTCGGAAAAGTAGCTATCGTTGTATACAAGAACAGCTGGTCCCTGTAAAAGTTTCCATGATTCAGAAAATAAATTGTCTGTTGGGTGACTTGCGAAATCCATCACAATATGGACTTCACTAGCTTTAGCATCGTCAACACTCCCGAATCACAAGGATACCCTGACAAAATACGCTTAATCCGGTCCATGAGTTCCTCGTGTTGTCCAAAATCTTTTGAATATACTTCTATTGGCCTAGAGCAATCTCTGACTTTCCGCTCCCGTTTTGTTTTTATTCCTAATGACATTGCAATTTCCGGTGAAATACTTGGATGCGTAAAACGCATCATCTTCATTGAGGAAACAGAATGTTCCTCCAGACATAAATTCCCTATTGGAGTCAAAATACAATTTTCGTCTGGGACTTGTAACTTTTGTAAATCATCTAAATCAATATCAAGATGAATCGACTCTACCAATACTTTAAGCAGTCGTATATACACTGTTATATCATCGTTGCTCATTTTTGACGTTCCCTGATCTGTTTGCAAAGAGAGAAGTTCAGACAGTACACGTTTACCAGAGCAAGTATTCTCAATTTCGAAGAGCTTTAAAAGTCCCGACAACTTCTTTAGATGATCTGCTTTATCTAAACTATAAAAATGTGGACTACAGTCCTCTGGCATATGAATAACTACTTTGCATGGTTTTACAAACTTTCCATTTAGAAAAAATATTTCTTCTTCTTTGTAATTTGCGACCATTCTACGTAAATCGTCGATGTTGTCTTCATCACGTGCAGCACCATGTAAATACTTGTATATGGCCATTGATGTCATGTTGAGCAACTGGAGTTCGTCTGAACTGATGTCTGTTTTACCTATATCACGGCTGATAATGCTTAGGTTTTCTAAAGCTTGTTCAATACTTGCATTGTGTTGTACGCCTATTTTCTTGAGAAAGTCCACAGTCATGCCGGATGCAAATGAATTGTCCAAAACTGGATAGGTAGAACATACGACCTCTCTAACCGATTGTGCATACATTTTCTGTGGAATTTCAAACTGAACAGTATCAGATTTCTTGTGATGTTCATTGTTACAACCATAAACAACTGTGCATGTTTTTATCTCTGAAACAACAGCATTTCCACCCCATGTCCATTTCCAGTCTTTTGGTTGTCGTTCGACAGGCAAGAAGGCAATAGATTGCAATTCTGTAATCAATTGTTGATTTTTACTAATGTTTTCAATTTCTCTTTGAAGGTATTTCATAAATTGTTCGCAACGTTCTTGGGCACATTTTGAACAAGCTACTGCCAATGATTGTATTGAGTAGGCTCTATCCAAAACGAGATTATTGGGAAGGTGATTTGTAACCATTCCAAGTGCCCTCAATTTTGCCATTCTTCTGTGTTCTCTAAATGAGTTCTCTGTATCTATCACAAACCTTTCGTCCGTGTCATTGAATAATCCTTTACAAATTCCATATATGTCAACAACTTCTCCAGGCGTTCTAAATAATCTGTTTGGTTTTGTGGGAATGCATTGGTGAACCTTTAACAAAGCACTCATTTCGTCTGAGGTGTGGTCTAATGCATAGAGAATTAGCATATCTTTTACCGATTCATCCCAAATTTCACTATTCAGATGTGGAAAAACTGCAAGTGTATAAAATGTGATAACATTAATTATCCTTCTTGTGACTATAAATTCACATCCTGCGTCTTTAAAGCAATTTTTAACTTTACTTGGTAAATGCATGATTTCGGTGTCATTGTTTGCTAAAAGTCGAACACAAACGTCAAACGCAGCGGAACCAAATTTTTGGTCAAGCAATACTGGATCAAGAAACCTGCAGTTCCGGATTCCAGTAGTGCGGTCCCGTCTTCTGAATATCTCTACATTTTTGCTTTCATCTGAAACTAATCTGAAGAAAGATGTTTGTAGTATTCCAAAGTTGCTTTCACTTTCATCTTTTTTGTACTGCATTGGCCATTGTTTTTCATATTGCTCATCTTTATCAATCTTCAAATGGTTGAGATTTTGCAATAACAATACGTAGGCATTGCAGACAGCATCGCTCATAAGCGCCTCATTCCACACACTATCAAAAGAGTACTTATCGTCTGTTGTTTTGCACGATAATCGCCTCCGGTCAGACGTTACTGCAAACGATCCATTTATATGCACTGGAAATTTAGTTTCAACGGGTAAAGGTAGGTAACAAAAGACGTGACTAGTCTGATAGAAGCCAACAGGCAACTGATGTAAAAGACATGTTCTAAAAACATCACCGTCCAAGCTCTCTACCGGACATGCTACACTTGCTAGTGGTAAAACTCCCTTTTCAGCTGAGGACAATGCTAATTCCTTGCTTTTTCCAGTACCTGATGCCCATGTTATTAACCAAGTTGACGATGTTGATTGGCACCGGGTTATTCCAAACGCTTTTAGATTCTCCTCTACATTGATAGAAATTTCAAGTACAACACTATGATGAACTTGAGAAAGGTCCGAAATTAAACCTTGTTTTACTTTCTTTAAGTTTTCCGACAAATCCTTCAAAACTCCAAATTTTGTATTGTTGATGGATGTTGTACCAACAGGACGTTCAATGTAACGAAGAGTTTGTCTTTTAACTTTATACAACAATGAGGCCTTGCTTGGGTCTCTTTCATTTCTTGGAAGATGGTAAAATTCAATTTCACTCACATTCTGGGTAAATAGCAGCAGGTTTCCACCGGCCTCGCAAAACAGTTTCATTAACTCCGCCATCTGCTTACCATCATAAGGAACGTCGTTTATTTCACTTGTAGCTGCTTGTTGTCGTGTTCTTAGTGGAAGTCGGAATAAAGTTCCATTGTATGAGATTGCAGGTTGAGAGACGGTCAGGTTACATCCGAAAACGCCATTAAATGGTTCAAACTGTGAATGTTTTCTTTCTAGAACTTTCCTATTACGTTTGAAATCGATTTTTAGACCAGTCTGCCTTTTTCGCCTGAGGGCGTCTGCAAGATACTCGTAGTGTGGGTCGAAAATTACCATGTGATTACCAGTGACAAAACTTGGAACATCAGTAAGGTTATAGACTGAACAAAAGCCAAGTCCAAATTTTCCAATCTTTGTGTTGTCTGCTTCTTTTGTTGCACCGCTCACTTTAGTTATATTTTTTAAGTCATCGTCTGTAAATTTAGCATTGTTATATGCCCACAAGGCTGGACCCTGGCATTCCAACATGTTTTTGTCCAACAATTTCTTCCCATAAAGATCTTTTTCCCGTTCATCAAACATGAAACACACTGTGGTCGCACCTGCGTCGTCTGCATTCTGTATAATTTCTTTTGGAACTGACAAGCCATCTTTGTAAACCTTTAGCAAATCTTTTATTCGTCTTGTCAACGGTTCATTTTGTCCCCATTCTTCCAACCACTCAGCATCTTCCAGCAAGCTATCGGTCACTGACGGTACACCAAGTTTTTCAGCTGTGTCTGCAGTGATATCATGGTGTACAAAATATCGCTCATCTCCAAATATTTCATCTTCGTCTTTGCAAAAATTACATTCGCTAGCTGGCTTCAGAATGAGCATAGTATCATCGTCTTGTTGGATAGGAAACAAAACCTCTTTTATTTCATTTTCAGGTGAGTGTTTTAACACATTTAAAATATTCACTACAAGATGGAGGTCAGCTTTAACCTTTGAACTTGATTTACACGCATTCGAATACTCTTTCTTTATTAAATGTTCCACCTTAATCAACAAATTCGTTGTTTGCTCTTCAATACAACCCATATTTCTGAAGAATTGCGTCAATGCTGAATCCTGAAATTCTCCTGGAAGTGCAAATGCATATGGTTGTAGACTGATATCAGAATTCTTTCTGCGCAAGTAAACTCTATCAGGTGTTTTGAATTCATTTCCTGTAAACAACCATTGTTGACCATTAAGCTCTTGATAACTGTACCCTCCGTCATAACGTCTCGCTAAGAACCTATATATTCTGTTTATGACGGGAAGAAGTTCAGGTTTGTCTTTATCCACATAATTTTCAGTAATTATAAGTAATTGCTTAATAACATCTTTGACATCCGGTTCTTTGTTCCAGCCAAAATGAGCAGTCAGATTAGAAGGCATATTGTTCAATAGTGGTTTTACGCTACCTACAAGACTTGAATATTGAGAATTTAATATATCTACTGGCCGACAAAATGGTGACTCTTGAAACCAAGGAAGTGAGCTGGGAAAATCATTGATTCTGGGACTGGGTCTAACAAAACGTATATCTGACAAAAGCTGGGCCAATTTTCTGTATTCGATGGTGATATTCAGAAGTCCACTGTAACGTTGCATCACTTCTAAAAGTTTTTCTGATCTTTTGACTTCCGATGGAGTATCCAAGTTGCTTTCAATGTGCTTCGCACAGGCTAGTAACTCTCCTGCTGTGATGGCACTAAGTGGCTTTAAATCTAGCTTCCGAAGCAATGTGATTTGAACAGGAATGCGATGAACATCTGGAAATTTCTCAGCATCTAAAACTATCATTTTTAACGCTTCATCCTCAGGATCATACAGCTCTGAAGCTCTTTTAATCATTCCTCCGTTACATGGAACAAATGCTATGTTTTTTAAGAAGTTCATCATTACAGCTTTCTTTCGAAAGTAGTCCAAGTTATTCATTGTATACTCAATCATTAGGTATACCTCTGTCTGTTTGTATTGGGTCTTTAGGTTCTGTAATATGTCTATAATAACATCTTCTTTTCCAACATTGCTAGCTCCAAGATACTGTGCCAAAGTCCTATGATGCCAATCACTGCAATCTAACGACTCCCTAAAATACCTCACAGGAAAGTCTTCTGTTTCTGCAATACAACGTACCTCGTTCATCGAAACATGGCGGCGAGAGTTTTTCTCTGTAAATAAGTTCATTCCTGACAACAGATTGACGGAATTAGTATTGAAATTTGTAAAACTTGCAGCAAATTTGACGAAATGGGATCGTTGATCTGGAGTAATGGTATTATTGAACTTGTTTATTAGATTGTTCCGGTTTCCACTCGTTTGCACTTTTACTAACATGTTAAATACGTTGTCCAATGTCGGCATTAGGACGATATCCCTAATGTCCTTGTGAGATTCGATTGCATGCGTAATCGCGTCTAGAACGACTATGTCCAAATACTCCAAGCATTTGCATACAGGAGTTGGAATGTCAATACATCCCCGGCTGGTTCTTAAAAGGAATGTAGTTGAAACTCTGTATATTTGATTCGATTCCGGTTTTGGAATCAAGAATAGATTACTGAAATAGCGCAAGTCATAACATCGAATGAACGTCCAAACCAGATCAATCCAAGCATTTCCTAAAACATTTGACGATTGCCACTGTAAAACTCTTCCAGATGTATTCCCAATGAATTTCTGGATTGTTGTCTGAAGCAACCTTGCGATATCATTTGGTGATAAATTCTGTAGACAAAATAGTTGAAACGATCCTGAAAGTAAAGTAGAAAATCATAACTTAAAACGCTTTCCAAAGGAATAGCCAATCCATATTCATGTAATATTTTATGAGGTTTGTTTTTAGCTATAGAATGTCTTATATAGATAACGGAGTTTATGATTGGAACAGCACAGCACACTTACTATTCGGAGAACATTACTTGTGGATTATATAGGAATCTGTAAGATTCTTTTTGAATTTGATACGATTTAACCCTCTCCTTTTGATGACACATCGATGTTTTCATTAAAGGTAACGTGTGCAGAACAAAATGAGCGTTTTCCGTTCAAGAGCGCGAGAACTTGCCAGTTTATCTATTTTTTCCTTTTCTAGTTTGTGTCTGTATTGCCTTCGTAGACTATCCACTTTTGTACTGAATACAAAAATCGGCTAAATGTTAAACCCCATATTGTAAACCAATAGCGCCTCTATTTCAAATTTAAGACAAGAAACTGTTGGTCCCTTTTTGCCGGGTCATGCTGATACATATTAAGCCTTGACGCAAAAATGTTTTAACAAATACTTATGTAATTCAAAAGCCATGTGAAGAATTGTTTTATTTATTTTCCCTAGTTTTTGTCGCCACTTATAATTAAAAGGCAAATCATGCATCACGGCTAGACCCAAATAAGGCCTATCTGGTTGGACAACCAGGGGGCGAAGACCTATGAAATTTACAAAGTCTAGTGTTTTGTGATGATTATTTTACCACAAGAATGG
Source organism: Geukensia demissa (assembly GCA_034783895.1). Taxonomy (NCBI): domain Eukaryota; kingdom Metazoa; phylum Mollusca; class Bivalvia; order Mytilida; family Mytilidae; genus Geukensia; species Geukensia demissa. The sequence continues at coordinate 1,114 of JARWCS010151359.1, read as the reverse complement.
ACGAGTAGCATTTCAGTGAAACTCAGGTTACGGCATATTTTGTTGAATAGTCTAAAGTTCCATTATTTACTTCGCCGTTCCTTGATGTCACATCAGACAGCAGGATTTAAAAAAACCTAAGTTTTATAAGAATTCCGAAAACTTTTTTAAATCCTGCTAATATAATGTGACGTCACGGAACGACGACGTAAATAAGGGAATAATTCAAAAATAATCATATACATATTTCATGTTAAGTCAAGACGGCAGAATACAAAAACGTGTTAAGTGAAATAGAATATTATAAAGATGGAAGAAATTGTACTAGTTAAAATCAACACTGTTCATTTCATTGAAAAAAACAAACAAGATACCTTGTTTTGCCATATTTACAAGAGAATCGTATATTTCATCAGGTAAATTCTGCCTCACAAACTTGTCCTCTTGTCCAGGAAATAAAGCTATCTCATCTTTACAGACCAACACTCTGCTGCATTGGTTTCTGTTCCCAAACACAACAAATGTGTTGTTGTTCACGGGCAACAATTCCAGCCAATTCAACCTCGAGTAGTTCCCATCAGAAACCAAATACTGGAAAATGTTCATTTTGTCTTCAAATGAGAACGATTTGTACGAGGAAGTTGATGTCAAGCAGCTGGCAACGAAGTCAGGTGTTAAAGTTTGAACACTGTATCCTCGGTGTCGTAGAACATCAGTAATGTGGGGTGGGACATCAACCAAATGGTCTTTGATACAGTCCTGCATCAATCTAGATATGGTTCCTCTGACAGCTATAAATTATAAATATGAAGAGCTGAATTACTAATTGAGTCGTGCTAACAGAGTTGATAAAATTCGCCTGTAGACCAACTTCTATTTAAACTTCTGGAAGTCAAAAATTGCTAGTTAAATAAGTATTTTACCTCGGAGATTCCTCCCTTACACATTTTTTATCTATAACAAAGTTGGTTACTGCTTTCGTTTTCTTAGATTTTTTCTTATATGAAAATGAAAAGATATGGGGTAAATTCAGAGAGACTGCACTCCAACCAAGAGAAAAACAGTAATTTACAAAATCTAGAGGCCTTCATCAAGGGTGGAATACCGCTCCTTGTAAAAAGCTCTAAATCCCCCG